>QEAN01000279.1:0-25315 GCA_006535955.1 Synchytrium endobioticum | reverse complement strand
TCTTAAGAGTCCATCAATCCGTGTTACAGCATACACATCAAAAACATGCGATCACCACGATAGATCCGGCGGTGCTTGGTCACGTGCGGGGCTGTAGCTCTATGGGTTCACCGCACCCTCTCATTGCTTTGTAAAGTTGTAAAAAATAGTTGACAAGGCGAATACACTTGAAACATTCGCAACAACAACTTAACAATAATCAAAAACGACGAAGCACTACGATCACTCCAGCCACGTTTACTCATCATGGTCCTCTTCCAAGTACTTGCCAAACGCTGTTCCAACTGTCGACACTCGACCTTCATTCACAAACGGTAGCATTGACAGCATGCTCTGTTTGTGTGATGTGCAAATTAATGCGCTTGCCCAATCCAAAAGAGCATGGAACTGGCGATCATGTACTACGAACCACGTATTGCAGGATGGGAAAAAACTGATTGATGAATCGAGGCATGATATAGAATAATCCAACTTTGTTGGCGACTTGATATCCACTTGATAATACAGATGTGGCTTTCGGTCGTATGAAGTTGTAGACGCCTCCGACGACAGGTATGGACGAGATCATTGAAGAAAATTGGGGGATGTCTAATTGGATGTTCGACATGTAATGTAAACAGCATGATAAACCATCCAGACACTCAGACACTTCAGCCGCTAGGTTTTCGTAGGCTACAGACGGTCTGTACACTAACGTGCCTCGATGATAATGGATCCTTCGATTTTCAGCAGCACCATGCCATTTGAACAAAGTGGTCACGCGAAGTCTCATAGGGAAGTAAGCGCCAAGTAGCTTATTCTTAAAAAATTGGGAATATTCGACAAATGCTGATCGTTCGTCTTCATTGATTGCTGATCAGATTAATTGTAGAGCTGCGAGTTAAGATTGTTTGACCCAGAGACTAAACAACTGACTTGCAGCGTACCTATATGATGTATCTGGGCATGAAGCGTCTCGTTGATTCCACTCCAAGCTTCGCAAATCTGAATAGATTGATACCCACGTGTCAAACAAATCATGCGTAAATGACAAAGTAAAGGAACACACCTGGAAAGCTTGATCGCGGCCTTGAGCGATGAAATAAGGATGGATCAGTTTCATATCCTAGTTGTAGCATGTTTCACATATATTTGTTTGCACTCACTGTGCTGCAGCACATCACATGTTAATGTATTCGTTACCCCCCAGACGTACATCGGCATAGCAAGTATCCAGGACGTGGTGGATTGAGGTGATGTCCGTCGTGGTTGTACCCAATACTACATTCCGGAGCCAGGTTCTCGTATCCATTTGGGCAAGATCGTACGACACGAGCCAATTTGTTGTCAAGATTGTAAAAAGCAGAGTGAAGCCTGTACAACGCTGCATTGCCGACAGCAAATGAAGAGCTTCTCGCCGTGTTGGGCGCGTTACAAATTCACATTCATCATTATAGCGCGATTGGTCCAATTGGTAACAAATTAACAATTGTATCAGCTTCACGTCTGTGCAACAGTTCATTATCAGTCACACAAAAAGCCTGCACTGAAAGCAAGACAGCCATATGTTACTCATAACCTACGTCTAGTAAGTCCGGTATTGCTGCTTCCTGATGGATTTACGTTGAATGATGGGTTTGTAGGATCAAACACAGTGGTTTCTCTTGCCTATGATGTCCAATGGCTCTCGACTTTGTCACCTATATAGCCTGGAAAGGCGGCAGCATACTCGGTCACTGGGGTTTGACTATTAGTATATGCCTAACGCCTTTTACTTTCGGCATCCTTGGTTCGAACCCCTCATAGTGGCTCACCAATATTTGGACACCCTCCTAGGGTTCCTTTTTTTCCCGGATAAATTGGTGATGACTGTCTTCTTCCCGCCATTTCATGCTTTCATGTAGCCGTTTGTTGTATATTTTGTTGCATTTATCACGAAGGGAGTGTTGGGTTCGCGTTTTACCAAAAATTGAACGTCGCTGAGAAGGGTTCTCTCGAAGGACTTACTGTTAGCACCCCACATAATATCCATGGAGTTGATTTCACTTACGTAGGTCAATGTTTCGCGGGGCTCCGCGCCGCCTATCGAGTCTTGTAACTCCTCCTGGGTCCATCCTGGGAAGTACCTCCCTCATTGGATACGCTGGGTGCTCGTCGTGTTCGAGGTACCCTGAAACAATATTGACCATTTTGTCAACAGCCACTCGATGGTACCAGGTGTTGTCCCCGCGACAATACAGTCGTCATATAGCCAGCGTCTCCACAATCTCCTCACACCAAGGGCATTTCTTGGATGTGTAATACTCATAGACCCCCACAGGCTGGTTGCGTACCAGGTACCCGATAAAGATGACCTGGCGAGACCTGCTCGAGCTAAAGTAGCCCATGCCTGTGGCTACGATAACCTTCTTGCCGTCAGATAGCTTATGGCCCATTAACTCTGATTCAAAACATGAATTTCACTAGGATAGTTAGTATTAGTAAATGCGTTTTCCAATCCAAGAGAAGGAACGGTAAACACAACTACGTTACAGGAGATTGTACGTCATAACATTCACTAATTGACCACATTCTATAAATGAAAAATTACAGCCTTTACAAGTTTACACCATGAGAATACTATTTTTGCCACTACATCCGTCGATCCCATGATTCACAACCGTCACGACGTCCTACTCCAAACCACACTCTTCATATCTTTCCCTCGGCATCCCCCTCATGCTCACTTCTCAGTCACCCCTTCATCTGTCGTTCAACTTCCATAGAGTCCTTTGCACTCCGCATCCCACTCCCATTACTGGCATCACCCACCCGCAATTGCACAACAGGCAGCATGCCCATGTACTGGATCATCGGAAAGACCTGTTTGGCAAATCGTGGGATGACACGTAACACGCCTGTCTGTTCCGCTATTTTATATGTCGTCGTCCACGCATATGTAGCATTTGGTCGGATCCAGTTGGTGTATATGTTACCAATGACTGGAAGATATGTGATTAATGATGATGGTTCGTGGATGTCTCGTTGATAACATATCCTTCGAGCCCCATCAGCCTCATCCCTCCATTTCAAAATCACTACTAACCGAATACTTAACGGGAAATACGCTCCAAACAGCTTTTGCTTGAAGAGCTGAGAGAGTTCGATCATGGCCGTTTGTTCCTCTTCATTTATAGCTATTATCATGGACAGTCTTAGTTTAGATCGAACGAGTACGCTCTGCGAAGCAACTTACCGATATGATGTATTTCTCCAGTAAGTTCGGCATTACTGCCACTCCACATCTCAAATATCTAAACAGCGTCGAACCGCTAGCTCGGCAACTGCCTTTACAACCGCAGCATCAGTATTAACAACATACTTTGTAAGCCTCATCACGTCCACGAGCAATGAAATAAGGATGGTAAAACATCACATCCTATCAGTCCGCGACATCAGCAACGCGCAACAGACATCAAGACCCATCAACAGTATGTAAATCGCTTACTTGAGCAAAATAAGTCTCCAGGGTATATTTCACTTGACTGATATCCGTAGCTATAAAAGCATAATTTTAGCCCGATGTATCCGTCAAAGGGCATCGTCTAGTTTTGTTCATGAAATAATGCTTGGGACAAGTACTTACTAACGATTCCATCGACAATGGTTCTTAAATGCTTTTCCCAAGTCTTGACGTCCATCTTGTCATGATGACCCGAGTCGATGCTAGCATGTGCGTCTGCTACAGGTGTTGCTAGGCGAGTCTTTACCATATTTCCGCAGGTCGATGGGTGACGCTGACACTATGATACTGCGATGTGCTGATGCCGAGCTGTTATACGGTTGTCAAGTCTATAGTTAGGGATTTAAGGGGGGATTTTATGGAGAATTTTGTAGATTACGCGAGGTGTGACAAGCAACTCATTCGCTAACTAGGAACCCGCACGCGCGTGACAAGGCGATCGCTGGGCCCGTTGTCCCTGAATCAAACTAGTTTGCCGTCAATGCGATTATGTACAATGCCACAAGAGACAATTAATATAAACATCACATCCAATATATGTGATTGCTTTACTATTACACTCCATGACACCAATCCTTTCACAGCGCGTCCTGCTTTCAATCATTCGTCTCCACATCTAGAACGTACGGCGGCGTAACCTTCCTCTCCCTCCCACTGCTGTACCCGCTCCTACCATTTCCATCCGCCTCAGCCAACGAATCCAAATCAACAACCAAAGGAGGCAGAGTGCTTTTGATTTCTCGAATCTCTAATTCTTCATCATTATCCGAATTCATCATATCCTCCAGCCGCGAGGAAGGTATAGATCCATTTGCTGGAGTTGGGGACTTTGAAGCTATGTTACTACTGGTTGATGATCTAAACCACCAACTACCATTTGATGATTTACTCGACAGTGCATCAGGAGTTACTACACTACTATTGGCATCGTAACTACTATTACTCAAATTACTGTTACCATTGGCAATACAACTGCTGCTTGTATGTAAAACTCCTGGAGCCATCTTCCCAGACGGATTTGAGCAGCCACCACCAAACCATGACTTTTTACCACTAGTAGCCTGAGCCGCACGTTCTTCCTCTTTCTTCTTTTCAGCTTCAGCTTTCGCTTTCAACGCCTCTTCCTTTTCCCTAGCTCTCTTATTTTCTTCATAGTGTCTTTCTAGCTGCTCGGCCTCGTCTTCTTCTTCAAATTTGTTTCTATTTACCTGAAAACCGACATGTAGGAGTATTTCGGGTAGTTTGACACGGTATTCTAGATGCGATGATATAACGTCATCCAGTGAAACGGATTCTACATTGTGAATTTCGTCTGGTGCTGGACCTAGACCTGCCACGTCAGACCATGCTGCTGCCGACGTTCGATACAGCACACCGAGGACCCAATCTTTCTGTAAGTATCCATTTACTATACGTCCTGATACTGCAGTTGCTGCAGTTTCCCATTCTTTTTTTGTAGCCATCAATGGAGCCTATCGAATAAAGAGGAGGTTATGACAAAACTGCAAACGGAGAATACGTCGTCATTTCAATGCGTACACCAAAGATGAAAGCCTCCTCAACTAGCCCATAGGCACCACGCTCAGCCAATTCTGTCAGACAATCAAATATGAGCCTAGCACCAAGTGAAAAGCCAACTAGAGTAACAGGTCGATGTTCTTGGACTTGTAAAATCAATGTGTCCGCCAGTACCTTTCCCGCTTTGGATGCTTTTGACATTGCAATCCCCCATGGACTAGAGTGACGGGGTAGGACGTGCGTCAGAAGTCAAGTACAAAGACGACGTAGTGATAACCCCGACACACTTGTCCATGAGATAATTCAATTTTAACAACCACAACGGACCACTCAATGCGCCCAAGAGAACTGGCAACAAAGTAGCCTAGGGATTTCACATTTCAGAATGTACTGAGCGAATGATAGGGCCAATGGGGGACGCACTCACCTGCAACGTCTGCTGTAAGATGAAGCTAGCAGTCTCGGCATAAAACAATGAAAGCGCCGAATGCAATGCCAACAGATCCTTTGATTCCCATATCAAAGCATACTGATCTCCGTGAACGCCTTGTTCAATGGACAAGAAGGGTAAGGAATGATCGTCCCTTCCTCTGGCAATCCATCCGGAAACAGTAATCAAAACATTTGTTTGTTTTGGCCTTGCATCTTCTTTGGCATTTGAGAAGGTTATTTGTGGTGTAGCACCGGTACCATTTTTGTTTTCAGCATCAGAGGTAAGGTTAGGGCTTGAACTGGCCATCGTTGTGGCTTCCCAATTGTCGTCTACTTCAGCTTCGGAATAAGTGTCTTGAAGCACATCAAAGTTGGAAAGTGCGGAGCTGAGATGAGCGTCGATTTCTATGCTTCCCAGGCTTGGTGGGGATTGGATGCCCATCTTCTTTAACCTCTTTTCTCGTCGCTTTTGCCGTTCAGCTTCATACATGGCCACAGAGTCTTCGAAGTTTTGGAACTCAAATTCAGACACTCCTTTCGTCCTCTAATATAGATCAGGGTCATTGTAGCCAAACAACGAAATGGGAGAGAACGCATGGGCCGTGTATGCTTACTTTGAGCATCTTCATGCCAGCCATTCCACCGCCAGTCAATACACCTGAGGTGGCAATTAAGGCTATACCAGCGCTACTTCCCAGGAATCCACCCACGGCCGTTCCGCCTGCCACACCAACTAGATACAGAAACTTGTAATAATGTGGTAAAAGGATACGTTTTTGCGCAACATACCTCCACTCAGGGCCAATCCTAGTCCGGCGCCAATCAACGGAGCTAGGAAAAGAGAGAGCCAATAAGCATAGGCATTAGGGTCCGAGGAAGTGGTACCCACCAGCCAATCCAGCAGTTAAGCCAATGAGGGTACCGCCAGCAACGGTGGCGGCACCCATTAATAGCCAGCGGGTTGCCTGATTACTGTTATTCCTTTCTCCTAAGATTTTGTCATCTTTGACTACATCACACATGCCTTGGCTCAACCTCAGTTCTTGAGATATGGCAAACTCCAGCTTTGATACGACGACATGATGGACATATAAATATTTGGCTACAGTCCTCAACAGATGGCGGGAGCGAGCATCGTACATTCCATCGCATACGGAGAGGACAAACAAGTGGGAGAGGATTGTAAAGCGGATGTCTAGGTGGGAATTATCAGACATGGCAGTGGCAGTAGGATCCAGACTATCCAGGGTAGGGGCTATGCCATTTTCGAGAGGTTCCAGCTGGACGGGCAGCATTTGCATTGCAGTCTTCTCGAGCTTGTGGACGGCGTCGGTGGAAGAGGCCAGCAGGGGAGCGGCCAGGTCAGCAGGGAGTACGTCATCTTCGTCGCGGTTGTATATGGTTCGCATGAGCTGTTCCTCTTCAGGGGCCATTTCCAGATACAGGAACAATCTGGTTATAAATCTGTGGCTCCATTCGTCGTAGCTTGCGGCAGCCCTGATCAGAGTCGGGGGGAGCCTGGGGTCAGCAGTTGGGCGAGCACTTTGGGGGCGTGGGGACAGCAGGAGTCGTTTCGTTTTGATGATCATCAGAGTCAGGCCGACATAGGCGAGGCGTTGGTCATCGGAGAAGACGGAGTGCAGGCTTGATAATTTGGATGATTTGGTGTGTGTTTGGCGCACTTGGGGATTGTGATGGACAGCATAGGTGCTGGTGGCATGAGCTAGCCTCAAATGCGACTCATGATGAACTTTGGTTCCGGAAGCATCGTGTGCAACTTGTACATGTCGAGGCTCTTCATCCTGAGCATGGTCGCCAATCGCAGGACAGGTCGGGCAGCACCGAGTACTACATGCGGTGTGCTGATCCATGTGGTCTATCTGTGTTGCAGATCCATCTCTATGTGCAGAGTTTCTATTAGGTTGTAGTCATAAAACTTGCATTTGTGTATTTGCATGAGAAAGTAGGAGAACATACTTTGTAATATCATATCTGTGAGCTAACTGTATATTGCTGTTTGGCCTCTACCTAGCCGTCTATTCACGTTCATTCGTGCTTAACAGGATTAATCAAATGCCCAATGCTTTCGATCTCGCAGTCAAGAACATCGCCCTCCTTGATGTACACGCCGCGTGCTGCCCCAACGCCCTACCCTTGTGTTGCGTCTCAGAGTCTCCTACCAAATGTGACAACCCAATGTGCAATACTGACATGCGGTGTTCCGGTCATAATCACAGTACCACTCATCCACCAAGAAAGAGAGTTAGCTCACCCAACCTGTAGTTACCATATACAACTTCTCTACTTACGCTTCCAATGTCGTACCAGCGCTGCAATGAGCAATTACTTGCGCCACCTACAGTGCATTGATCATGCCATTGGTCCACTAGGTCACTTCACACAAAGCCGTAAATTATACAATGCCCCACATTGAAAATCATGTCATTCGTGTTGGAATCTTGCATCATCTTTCCATTGAGTGACATCTTCAATGCCAGTCTTTGCGGGTCTTTGATAATATCTGTGGATACAATCTGCGGTCCAAATGCCCCAAAAGTATCAAACTATGCGTGCAAGTGTTGTCATGTGAATCATCCCGCCACGTCAGCCTATCGCCACAGTGCCTACACTTTTGCCATACGTCCACTGACTGCCACATCTCTGCCATTTACGAGCTGATATATCGTTCGCAACCGTGTACCCGGCAATGTCTAGCCACGTTGACATAGCCTGGTCATTGTCCGCCCAGCAGCTCATCCCTCAGCCCACCCATTTTGCAAATGTCTTACATCTGTACGCATCCCTCTCGGAAACATTTTTGCATGTCTCACCAATGACGATGCCCAACTAGTATGGATTGTCAATCGGTCACTCATACTGGACCGTGATCTATCTCCTATCAGAGCGCAAGTACTTGCTTCACACTCATAATCCGCACTCTTGTCCTGAGCTATCAGTCGTTACGCCATATAGCATCAGACATAAAGTATTCTCAAAAATCCACGACACACCTGTCTTTGGAATCACAACCGCCTCGCCTGGTCCAATAGCTGCACTACTCGGCTTTGTGAACACAATGGGATGTTCTGGAATCGGCATCTTCGTTTCTTCAGCATGTTTCCTGTAATTCAGTCCAATACAAACAAAGATGGGAACCCTCTGCAATGGAGTGAGTAATTTCTCCACTTGCACAACTTGATCCGTAACTCGGTATTGTCTTCCAAGTGGGTTTCCTATGATGACGCGAGCCTAGTATCTAATGCTTGCATGAGTGTATTGACTCATTCACATCCATCAGCTACCTGGGGCTTGCCTCGATGCCACATTTTGGCAGAAATCCGGTTCTGGAGTCAGCATTGACTGCTTCGCCATAGTGTATCTTGTCATCATTGGCAGCAATGAATCGTATTAATCTTGACCACTATATTGGCAAAGAACGGTTGCAGTTACGTGCATAGCTCAGAATGATGCAAAATGTACCAACTCATCATAAAAAGAGCTCGCCTTCGAGGACGCCGTATCAGTATCCATGATAGATGTCCGTCCGCTTCTATCAGTATTAGTGTAGTGCTTCTGGACACGGCTCAGTCGATTCATTCCTAGGAGCGAAAATGCTATTGTCTGCATATCTCTACGGAAATCGTGTATATCAAATTTTCGCACTCATATAATCTCATGCAACATTGTTCTCATGCCAAACCGGATATCAAATCAAACTCAATGCCAGTCAAAGATGTCTCGCATATGCAATAAAAACTTCCTCATATTGACGGCAAGACGTTCTCGCCAAATAGTCGAAAATGAGGGACCATTTTACAACATGCTGAGTTGTCAGCTTAGGTTGTCGATGTAATCTCTTTATTGGCGTCTTCTTGAGGGATTTTTGTCGGAAAGAATTGTTTTATTAATTACATAATAATACATTTATTGAAGAAAGGTCTGGATATAAAGTTAGAAACAGATGAACTTTGGTGTGGGTCAGGTCCCGGCTAAAGTCAGAATGTCGTCAGAATTTGTCGCCAAAGCCCGATACTCAATGCACTCACCAGGCCATACGCCTCGTGGTCCTCAGGGTACACTTCAAAGTTGCTGGTGTCTTCTTGATGCTTCGATGGCGGGATGTACGGCGCCGGGACCTCCTTCTTCACCAGCTTCGTCCACTCCATTCCCAAGAACCAATTACGGCACTTGATATCAGCCGACCCATCTCTAAGATTCCCAAACCGCTTGGTTAAATCAGCAGTCAGGAGTTTTCTGGTCAAGTCCTTTGCGCCTGGATCAAAATGGGTGGGAAAGCGCGGCCTGCAAGCCAGGATCTTCTCATACAGCTTGAAATGATCCTCGTCGGAGAAGGGCGGGTAGCCTGCCAGCATCTACGTTGCAATGTGAGTTCAACCCCATGCCCATGCGTCTGCACGAATGGAAACGAAAGGTAGACAGCCAGCTTACTTCGAATATCAAGACACCGAGCGCCCACCAGTCGACAGCACAGCTGTACCCCTTAGACTGGATGACTTCAGGCGCGAGGTAGTCGGGCGTCCCGCACAGCGTCCAGGTCACATCCGGCACGTGCTTGGCAAACCCAAAGTCGGTGAACTTGATGTGCCCTTTAGAGTCGATCAACAAGTTCTAAATTCAAGAGGTGTTATGCCCGTGTCGGTGGTGCGGCGCACATCACGTACCTCCGGCTTCAAGTCGCGGTAGACGATATCCTTGGAATGCATGTACTCGAACGCACATACGACCTCCGCAGCGTAGAAGCGCGCGACGTTGTTTGGGAAGCGCTGTGTTGATTTCTCGGTTAGGCAAAGTTGCGGAAGCGGCGAAAGGAGGAAGCGGTGTACTTACGCCGCAGCGACGCAGGTACGAAAAGGTATACGAGACCGTACGCGATGCCTCAATCTGGAATATTCACTTTCAACGCCACTAACGATGGCATCCATTCAATTACGTATTTTGCAAGGTGCTGTGCCTCGAGTTATCGTTGGCGTGTTTCATCTGTGATAGCACGCATAGAGATCACAAGAATGTATTGTCATCTGTGTGCCGGGTTATATACATATACATACCCTTCACCAAGGATGGTGAGGAGTACTAGTGGATCCCGACTCATGCTGTCTTCTGAGAGCTTCGGTCTCGTGGAAGCCATGTTCTGCTCCAATGCTTGGCCGTTTACCGGGTATCACGACACAACAATGATTATTCCATGCACCAAACCAGTGCCGAAATACAGGTACTCCAGAGGCATAAATGAGCGTCTGTAACATCTACACCTACCACTGAATAAGCATAAATCAGCTCCAACTTGAACGACCATAAACATTGTCTGTCTATTGATTATAACGCGTCATACGACACCTTTATTTCACCATGAAGCTCGTTGTGGTATATAGAACTTGAGAAGTTCTACAGCGAATACAAATTTCTACGGCCATTTCTTGCCAATTAATCTTTCATTGACTTGAGAATGTGCGTTGCTCTAAGCTTGACGGAACATCGTATCTGAATGTCCTACAAAGAGTGAAGAAGCTTGGCTGCCTTGGCACCCGGCAAGACCAATACGACTCGTGGCATGTCCGCAGTGAGATATTCCACCAGTTCCATATCTATCTGACACGAATGCGTCACGCAGACATCATTTGGAGAAGCCATGCTCCCTTCGTATCAACTATGGGCCACCTGACTAGTACTTACACATACTGCCTCTGTTCTCGACATTCAGCCTCATAACCCCCTTCTCGTCAACTCCGGGTACATTCATAATGACTAGAGCAGTATCAGTTCTAGCACTTCGTGACTCCATTTCATGTTTCAACGACGACGCAGTCGTAGCTCGCAAGAACAAATCTCGTTTGTGACCATAAGTTAAATTCCTTTGCATGTTTGTTCCCCATGTCTTTGCAAATCTTTTGGGATACGGTCAGTACCGCAAAGAATACTAGAGCAATAATAATGCGTACGTGAAGTGTGAAGGCGATGAAGCAGGGAGTTCAGGTGTTAGGAGATACACTTCTTCATCATCGTTGGTTGTGGTGTCATCATCTTCGATTAAATCAGCATCGATACCAGGACTCATGATGCCATCCTCATTCGGTGCATGGTCATTGGACTTGAATTTCTGTTTGACAGGGCACGGAACCAGTCGTTAGGACATACTTCAGCTTCAAAGCGGGCCACATACCATGGGCAACTGATGAGTAGTAAACGGCACAGGTATTCCAACCACTTCCAAAGTGTCCACGGCAATCCTCATCAGAGCAAGATTCAGTCTTATAGATTTCTCCATTAGATCTTTATCTTCCGTGGCATGGGCTGCTACAAAAATCCGAATGCTGCAGTTTTGCCATACTCGATGTTGCTGGAGAATGTATCCAACCAGGAGTGGTATCATTTGACCGGACATGTCTTGGGTCGTCCACCACACATCAATACTAGTTTCGGTTGAGGTGAGATCTATGACAGTCATGGTAGTAAAGATACATACCTTCCATGCACTCTTTGACGATTGCTTGGAAAGAAATCGATGCCTATTGAAAAATTTGAGTGAAGCTTGCACAATACGCCGAAATGAACTGGGCATACCAACCTTTAATAATCACAAAGGTATTTCCATGACGAGCAGTCAAATCCATCAAATATTGGAACTCATACCATACACTAGTTGTTTGTTTGTCTTGCTCGCTGTGCGGTCCTGCTGTCGTTGAAGGCGAGGCTGATGTAGGTGATGATATGGCAGATGATAATAATGAAGGAGCAGACTGGCGTCGGTGGTAAACTTGATTCGTACCAATAGTAGATGTAGCAGAATGGTAATGGCCGTGATGGTGGTGATGATGGGTTGGGAATGTCGTTATGACTGTATTGGGCGTTAGTTCTCCCAATCTACGTGTGACGGCGAACATGAGAACAATTGTATTTGCCGTCTCTGCAACACTGTATCGGAAGGGGATTACCGAGAAACGTACCCTAAAGTGTCCATAACTATGGCCTGCGCTTCTGGCATAGAGGTGGCGTAAACAGACTTAGAGAAGCCACGTAGTCGCTCATCGTTCATAGCCCGTTGTAGTTGCACTCTCCGAAACAATAAGGTATATTCAACGATTTCTAATCGTATCTTCCATGTTGCTGAGGACGATGTAGATAAACTTTCTATTTTCGTTTTCATCTGAGTGGGAACAGGTTGCGGGGGTTCATTATGATGTTGACCGCGACTTCCACTACCAGCAGTACTTGTTGCAGCCCCGCCTTGTAACAGAGCAGCCCGATCTACCTCGCTGGCAGTGGTGATTGCTACCAACATTGCCAATCCACTACGAGATTTTAACTGTGATATGAACGACAGCATTCTTGGATGTTGAATTCCTAACCCAGCAGGTCCCTTTTCAATGAATGCCAAGACCTTCGGTCGCCAGAGCTTCCCGGCCTGCTGGAGTTCCAATACTAATGTTGAAACACGACATTCTTCAGGTGCAGTCGGTGGTTTTGGAGGATCAATGCGTGAAGATTGCAAGGATTGAAATGATGAGAGACTGAGACGTTGGACGTTTTCGTGGTATTCTTCTGTTTCACCGGACGCCAAATGAGCCTAGGTTGCGTTCGTACTCGAGTGAACTCCCTCAAAAGCCAATGTCGTAATAACGTCAGAGTCGTCGTACCAGTGCGATATGAAATAACAACGACCGGAGCCCTTCTCCGAATGACACTTTCTCGGATGTGACAAAAATGACGTATCCGGCTAGCATACAAACCAGCAAAACCTAGTTCACATGTTACAACATGAGAAATGCGATGTAAGCGAAAGTACATGAACCACATACCAAAACTGTAGCACCCAAATTATTATATAACATGAGTCCAAAACATGCTATACAGCCAATGAGCGAAATGGTCCAGTGATGGTATTCAAAAAGAGGTCGCCAGCTGGAATGTGCAAGTGGTTTGACTTTTTTGGCATTAGGTAATATATCATGAGGATTGATACCTGGGAGCTCTGAAAGCCGAAAGCAGGAATGCAGCAAAGTTGGTTGCTCCGTAGCATAACAGGAAACAGTTAGTTACAATTATAGCCAATTGTTCCAATTCGCGAACAAATACCAATGAAATGGCTATACAAGTTGTAGCAAATATTGCGCGGGGAGGTCTTTCCAGATGTAGTCGTTCCATGATGCCTAGTGCACAGGAGAGTATTAAAAGCCCGAGAAGGCAGGTAGGCAACATATTCATACCAGGCAGGACTTGCATCCTAGCCAGTGTCTCCAAAACCGTTGAGCTGGTGTTGCCTGATGAGTATGAATTCAGACTACCAAGAACATTGGAAACCCCTACCTAATGACAAGGCATTGTAGAGCAGATCCAACTCCAACCAACAAGATTCCAGCAATAGCAACTTCTCTTCGTGGAAAGGCAATGTCTGCCAGGATCATCATATCATCCAACAGTGCGTCTCGTGTTATGGTGGCAGCGATCAACAAGAGAAGTGATGTGTACAAGACGGTGGAAGCAGCTATAGACATAAAGCCCCCCCTCGGGATAGATATGAATGGATTCTTGAGTTGAGAAGCTCGGTTGAGGCCTATTTATGTATTTGAACCGTCATCTAGCGCAATAAGCAACCATCCTCACACATAGACGTGCCTATAACGCACCTGTAAAAATTCCAACATAGCAAGGGAATACAAAAGAGAAGACATTTTTGGTGACAAAGGTGTCGGAAGGGCTTAGGTTCGCTCTCAATGTATCGACAGAGAAACCCGTATAGCGGTCCTCCAAATGCTCATTCTCTTGTGGAAAACCAGGAGGAGTCAACAATCCAATGATGACGGCGAAAAACGATGCAGCTAGAGCCACCATAAAGAATAACGATATTAGATGGCTAATCTTCTCGCCACAGAAGACTATGATGACGATAGCCAACACACAGGCCAAAGACAAAAGTACTTGACTCCAATAATAGGAATCCACTATCAGATGTGTTGTGGTAGCTTGTAACAGCCCTTGTACGGATCCGACGATTTCTATGGAAATGAAGGTGGCTACGGCGATGTAGTACAAGACGGCGATGCCTCCGCCGATAGCTTTACCGAGAGATCTACCCAGAACAGAAGATACGCCACCGCTCGGTACACCGTTGGTGGCTATGGCAGAAATGCTTGCTACCGTGAGCGAAGAGACAGTGGCCGATGAGTACAGCAAAACCAGTGACCAAATTAAGCCAGCTTCGCCGGCAATGTATCCGAATCGAATGAAAATGATGACGGACCACATGAACTCAAGCTAAGGGGGGGGAGTACAAAGGTTGAGAGAAGTGAAGACAAGTAAGTAACTAGGCACGGATACTTACGGTTGGAACCATAACGCCCTTAAAGGTTCCCTTGCCCACGTCTCTGGTCAATCCATGGATGGAAACGCCGCCTCCGGCTACAGATTCGGCAACAACTTCCGATAGGGTACGATGCAGTGGCACTCCATACTCATCGGCACCTATTGGTAACGTATTCTGCGAAGTCGCGGCGCTTGGCAGCTTGACAGCGGTTCGATAGAGTTCGTCCATAACCTGGTGGTGGTTCTTTGGAGGGGACTGGGTTGACAGGGCAGCAGGGGTTGCATTGAATGCGCCATATGATGGTGGTGAGACGGCCATGATGGGAGTGGTATTCGATGATTGTGGAGACTCAAAATGTGCACGATGGTGGTGGTTAGGTGGGATGGTACTGGGAGCGATCGGCGCTTGGATTGCGGATGAAGATGGAGGAATGGATTGATGTGGTGAAGACGACAGGATTCCAGTATGTGGCGGAGAAGACAGCGACATTCGGCGACTGTGGTGATGATGAGAGCCGCTGCTGCTACTGGTATTAACCTGGTCGATAGTGCTAGATCTGCTGGTCGAGGACATCCTGAGTACGGTTCGTATGGTGCAGCAAGTCACAAAGGAGATGGCACAGTAGGCGTGATACGCAGGGCGCTACTGGGCTCTCCTTTCCGATACGCCAACTGTGTGACACGTTTGCTCCTAAAACTTCAAATCTACCAGTAACGAATGACCACCACTGCTGAGAACATCATGAATGAGTGTCATGATTGTTGGAGTAGTTGTTAGGATGATTGGCGCAGAGGTAAGTGATAGATGCTCTCGGGCTGCGATATATGTGTATTCAGCAGTCGTGTGTCTGTGTGTACAAAAGATGTGTAACCTTGTTTCCTATGATTCCATCAGTCGCACGCGTCCGCGCCGTGCCACGCAGCCCATCCGTCCATGCACTGCGTACACTACGGCCATTGCCCATTCCACCGCGACGGCACGCCGGTCGCTGCATCAAATGCCTGTCCTGCCCTGCTGCCAGGATACTACTGGTACGTACGATTGACGATTGACGATTGACGCTTGACGCTTGACGCCTGACGACGCCTCCCATGGTTGCTGCGGGCTGCCCCTGCTCACCATCACCGCCAGCACACCGGCCATCAAGCCTGACGCATTCGCCGCCCCGAGCGCAGGCGGCGGCCTGAAGCGCTTCTAGTTAAGCAGGGAGGCTCCCTACTGTGCTAACCGGTGCTAAACGCACCCAGAATCTAGACATCCATTGTGACGAGAGCGATCGACGCGGAGAGGGTTTGTTGCTACGTTGGGGTCAATGTGTATCAGTTCAGCATAGTTTTTTCTTTCTTGTGTTGGGGGCAGGGATAGATCGCAGATGATAAACCTATAGAGTTAGAGATAGAGTTGGGTTTATAGAATATACGGAATCCTTTCCACATTTTACAGCGGTCTGCATCCCAGCCATAATCCTCGCTGACAGTCAATCAGCTCATGATCCACTCCCACCACCGACCGACGCAGAGGTCGCACAAGGTCGAACTGCACAAGAGGAATTGCGATTGGACGGGCGGGTACACTGCGGCGTCAAGGCCCCATAGCCGCAACATTCCAACGGGCTGGCGTCAGGCCAAAAGTATGACAGATTTTCATGACAGAGACTGGGTGCACGACTGGACTAGTTTTACTGACTCTTCAACATGTTTGGTATGCTGTCATCGTAACACGCGTGATCCAAGTCGAAAGTGCTTGATCGAACCTGTCCGTGGTAGCCCCATCTGACGGCGACGACTACCTGGTTGTTCAATACAATTTGTTGATGATGACCTGTTGCTGATGCATCGTGAGTATCTTTGGGACCAAAATGAGTAAATTGAGCCAAAAATGTGTCTCCTGTGCAATGTAGGATATGGAAACATGGTGCTCTCAGAGGCAATCTCTTGCTTGCTGCTTGCACGATGCTGATGGGTTCAGTGCTGAAGAGAAAACGCATACGTAGCATGGAGAGGAAGAAACGAGTAGTAGGATCAGACATTCGTAATCCCATAATCGCAGGTAGAAAACGCCCCTGTAACATGAGATTTTCCTCATACGTCACGGCGATATTGACCAGCACATGGAAGCAGTAATCAGTACTGCAACTCAGTACCTGAATTTTTTTTCCCTCTCCTTGTGGAATAACCTGTCTGGAGCAGGACGAACGGGAATCAGCGCGTGTCTTCACATGCTTGTAATCTCAAGGTCTTCTCTATTGGCCTCCTCTACGTCAACTACGGCACGCGATGTATGGATTGATGACGCATTCCTGTGATTCGCCTGTTAACGAGAGGCGACGCATCTGAATCCGGCGAGGTACCACTCGGCGGTGGAGGGGAGGTGAGGCTCGCGTTTCGGCACGGATGGCTTTGTTTAATGGTAACCAATGTAGTTTGTAACAGTCCGAACATTGGAGACGCTCATGTGGTCATACCATTTGTGTAGTATACAAGGGATAAACAAATACCATTCCTATGCTTGTTTACGTGCTGGGAGTACCCACGTACCCTTCCTGACTTTCCGTGTCACGTCTACTCATTGCACTGGCATGAAAGCCGAGGAGCCGTCAACAGAATTCAAGTACAGAGGTCCCATAGAAGCCTTACCTTTCTAGTAAGCTGTGCTCTGGTCCTGTTGGCCAAACGAATGTGGTCCAACCATTGCCTCCCGTATTCAAGCCTGAACTCTCACGAATGTGGCCACAGACACTTTGGACGCCGGGTAACACGAATCGTGTCATTCAATTCATCATTGATGAATCTCCATCATTATGTGAACTTGCTAAACTCTGACATCTTGACTGAATCATACTCCAGGTAAGAGGAGACACGAATTATAACATTTATCATTATTTATTTATCAAATTATATCTGACAACTTGACTGAATCATACTCCGGTTATTGAGTTAGGTCTCCAAAAAACAAGATCGGGCAAGAAGGGATTGATCGCTGAGGATTTGAACTTGTTTAGTATCGACTGTTGGGAAGTCGGTGAAGTTTTACGAGATTTAAGATCTAGCACAAGTTGATGTTACTTACATTTCTAGACATATTACGAATTAGTATTAATCGAACTAATCATCAATCACCACAGCCCATTTTGTAATATTTTGGAATTAAATGCAATACAAGCGTAATATACGACTCATCATAGAGCTGTTTTTTCAGTATGAGGTACAAAATCCTATATACTAATTCCCATCCCTTGTTGCTTGTTTTCGGATATAAAATACGATCTACGTACACAGCGGATACACTATCAGCATTCATACCGCCCGGGTGAGCCCCTAGGATGGCATAACAATCAGTTCCCAACACCCCAGTCTCCAATATTTCGAATCCACTCTGTATGTCGTTGCACCAGCTCGGGTATAATCTTAGCTTCAATTTCAACATCCTGCTTGACTTCCTCTGGTGATAGTGTGATCTCCATGGCATCGTTCTGGGTGATGAGGTGCACTTGGGATTTCCGTGTTGAGAGGATGTTACCAATGACGATTTGGTGGCCGTATCGTATGAGGGCTCTGCGGGCCTTGTCTTCTAGGATAGTTGGATCTGTTTCCAGCTGTGGATGTAAAAGGATACGGATTCGTTAGGGTTGGAATGGATTGCAAAGAATTTTGGTCGGCATACCTTGAAAGATACGATGAGTCCTTTGGTAGCCCACTCCTTGACGAGTGGTTTTATTATTTTGGGGACTTGGTCTAGTTGTAGGGATAATGCTCCATCGCCTGATTGGATTTTGTGTTCCACCTATTCGATCCCGCGGGACTCAGGGACAGTCTCGGGAATAGGTATGATGCCACATACCATCTTAGAAGCAGGAATGTAGAAATCGCTCACAGCAGCAGCGAGGTAGTACATGGCGGATTCTCTAGCCAATGCTACGATTTGAGTAATTCTTCGCAGCAGGAAGAGATAGTCTGTGACGGTGACAAAGTCAATCATGAGCAACAAGTTGTTTTTACGGACCTGCGGTTTGCGTCGAGGGTTTCTGGATCAGCTGAGCTAGAGGGCGGCAAGAAGGAGATGTACCTCTTGGTATTTAAGCAACACGTTTTTTATCTGGGATAAATATTCTGGCACCACTAGCAATTGCACAGATCGCTTTATACATGCGTATTGCAAGGGTATGACGCGCATTACATGGACGTACCAGCAATGCCGCCTTGATCGTTGGCTTGCAGGAAATCGAGGAAGCAGTTCTTGGAGTGGGAGTAATGCCTGGTGTATGGCTGCAGACTGAATGTGCGATGCATGAATATGACAGCGTAGCCGGCATCTATAAAATATTCGGCGGAAGTGGCCCCTCTTGTCCCAGCGGAGAAGTTGTCGATGAATCGGACGGTTTGGTTTTCGAGAGGGACGGTTGTGCCTCCGGACTAGGATTCGTCGTATGGAATGTCAGCGGCTTGTGCGGCCGTCCCCCGTCCCCTGTCGTCGGGACGAAGAGTGGGAGGCCACGATTGCAGAGCCGACGTACGGTGATGAGGACTATTCTCCTGCGCTGGCGCAGGTGGAAGAGCACAAAGGCGTGGGTTTTGGCAGCATTCTCTTGGACGCATGCGGGCGGATTGGTCGTGTTGAAGTACTCTTCACTCAAGGATACTGCCGACACGATAGACGATGTGCTGTTGCCATTCTCGGCAGGCATCGTGTCGTCCGGTGCGGATACGACAGCGGAGGAGGCCGTGGTTGCTGAGGCTTGACTGGGGAGTTTGGATTGGATTGAATTGGAAACGTCGACTTCCGGCGGGTCTGACAGGTGGTGTGGTGCGACCGAGAACGAGATAACGAGACCCACCTGTGACGGTGCGACCTGTGATCCATCACCTCATCATCCGCATCACTCGACACACGCCACACGCCATGGCCAGACACGTGCGATCGCGCATGCCCGTCTGGGAAGATGTCGAGAGATTCTGTGAAGAATGTTTATTATCTATCTAGGTTAAAACCAAATCCCTACGGCTGAACTGACCCGCTACGTGTAGCCCCCTCAACTGAGACTCATCATGAGACTGATGCTTAGACAGACCAAGTTCAACTGCATCCAACGCCGCTCCGGCCCCATCCACGCAAACACGAACCAACGTCTGTTCATCCTCCATCCATCAAATGCAATCCAGATACTCCCACCAGCCATACCCACACGGCGCGTCCCTGCTGCCTCCGCCGCGACAGTTGTGGCCGAGGTTGACGTGTCAAGCATCATCAAACGGAACGGCTGCCGGATTGTGCATGTGGCTGCCGGCTACGCGCATTGTGCCATAGCATGGACATCGGCACGCGACGGCCATGGCGGCCTGGTAACGCTGGGTGCTGGTCACTGTGGCCAATTAGGTGCGTGTTTGCTTTCCTTTCCCATCTGCCTGCATTACCCTACACCTATACACAGGAATCGGGCCTACATCATCATCCATATCTCACGGTATCGTCCCGCTATCCCAAGATCTGACGATCAAGCATGCTGCATGTGGTCGACTACACACCATTGTCGCCGCAACCCGCAACAGTCGAGGTCAACAATCTCCCCCCACTTGCAACTCTCGTGACACCTTGCTGAATAATTCCCAACTGCTCTAGAATACTTATTCGGATTCGGACACAATCACTTTGGACAGCTTGGACTGCTCACCACCTCCCCACACATACTCTACCCAACCCAAATACCATGGCCTGCCTCACACGGACGGGTGCATACCATAGCATGTGGCCTGGATCATACCATCATCTTGACAGGTAGCTGGAATGTCATCACGTCTTTTTCTTGCATCTGTCTAGAAAATCACTGGCTCGCCTTCCTATAACCAGAAAACGGATCAATCTACACAGCAGGCTTTGGCGCGGACGGACAAACAGGCACATCCTCATCATCAGATGCTCGCGCCTTCACTCCAATCGCCATTCCGCGAATGACAAACATCACAACATCAGCGGATGCGAATGTCGCCTGGAACAGTCAGAGCGGAGAGGTATACGTGTGGGGCAATTCAGAGTACGCGCAATTGATGCATGGGACAAAGGTTGATCGAGTAAGTCTTCTTTTAAGCTACTTGCGCCCAGTTTGGCCAAAGATGTAACCAGGCCGGAGTAGGTGCTCGCTCCAGAGAAATGTCCTAGTATCCCGTCTCCTCCGTCACAGATAGCGTCCGGAGGCACTTTTACATTCCTCAATGTCAAAAATCAGCTATATATGTCAGGACTTGCTGCCTTCAACGAGGCGCTGGGAATAGATGCCCACGTGGCAACACCAACGCCAGTCAAGAATGATATTGTAGAAATAGATCATACAACGCAGTTACACGCATCAACGCACCATGCGGCCATTGTTACAGGTGGCAGGACACTGCATTCTTTGGGTTTGGGAACTAATCGCTTAGAGACCTTCACTTTCGATGGAACTATTACAAAGGTTGCCTTGGGTGGTAATTTTGCATTGCTTGTGACTGATGCGTGAGACCGAACCTCATGCAGCATAGACTGTACCTAATACCATACGTTACTGTGCATAATTGCCAACAAAGACATTGAATGCGCATTGCATTCTAGATCAAAAACTCAACCGCCTAAAGGCATATATCTAAACGACCATACCAACTCGACATTCATCTCCTTTGTATCCTCTCCTCAAAAGCTCCTTCCTTATACAATTGACGTCATCCTTGCTGGTGGTCATCTGAACCTTCAGCCACCAGCGAGGAGAACTCGTCGCTACTTCACTTCTATAAAAGGCATTAATCAGACTACTTTCGCTACTCTTTGATTCACTATTGTTCGAAACCGCTTCGTTCGAAATAAGTTGATCTCGTATGTCCGCTACGGATTCTAACTCATCTCCCAGGATTTGAGGTAGATTCGTCAGTGCCAATCTATCGATCAATTGATAGACATTTACTGATTCGCCTTTGGGTTCAGTTACATCATTTGACGGTGTGATGCAGGCCATGTCGACTTCCTTTCTCATGCAATGATCAATGTCTACAGCCGAAAAAAATGCCACGTTCTGCGCGAGTGTATGAAGGCGTGAGGTTCGTGCGCAAACTAGTAAAACAGTACAAGCTAGGACAACATACCAAGGGCAAATCATCAATACCAACACGACTAGCAAAGACCGCCCTCGTCCAAATATTAGCAACCTGGAGAGCATACGCAGCCAGATATTGATGCTGTTCCAGAACTAGGAATCGAACTTCATCATGTATACTGATCATAAATCGACCATTTACTCCCATTCGCCGCATCAAATAATCCATAGATACGAGCAGTAGATGCAAGTAATCCACTCCTGACGACTGAACAGCCCAGTTGATACGACTTGGCATAAACTAGTGTTGATCGGGAGGGCATATTACTAATGCTAGTCGCACGTGGCGAGTGAACATAAAGTCAGAACAAGCTGCATGATACTCACGTCATTCTTGACAGTCTCGGGTCTTAACGCATCAGGTATTTCACAACCTAAAACAGGCGTTCGGGGAAACTCTGACTTTGCAATCCTCTCCAACTCATTAAACATGAACGATTCGGTCCCACCATACCAAAATTCTCTATTAAATGGCGGCAAATTGCTATAAGAGCTACCCTTGGTTTCGCGATACAACGATTGGGCTCGCTGTTTAGCTTGCTCTCTGGTCATATCCGGATTATACTGCAGTAATAACTGAGTAGCATGACGTAGGCCAGCTCCATAGATACGAGAATAGTTGAATACTTTGGCGTGATCTCGTGATATACCAAGTATACGACCTGTGCTGGAATGCAAGTCAGATCCCAACACCTTGAGACCTTGCAATGTCATAAATCCTAGCGGTGTCGATCCATGCATTTGGAATTGTCGATCACCTAGCAACGATGAAATCCATAATTCCTGACTATCCACATCGGCTCCTACTATTTTATACCCTTTTGGTGCTCGGATTTGCATCTTCAATTCAGATCCAATTCTATTCTTCTTGGCGTTACTAGCAGCCATCCACGTTCGTTCAACTGCTCGTCTTGTTATGGTACCCATCACAACGGTTAGTGGAAGTATTACACCAGACTGTTTGGCGTCAGGCGCTGAAGCTATACCTAACGTACAATCATCGTCCCACACAACATACTGATTCCGTATACGATCTCGAGATCCCTGCCAGTACGAGCACGACGCATTCATGTTCAGAAGACTTGTGGCACTAGGTACACAGGATGAGAGGAGGCCTTGCTCCATGGATGCTATAAATGGCTTGCCTAATGGACTGCCTACATTCAAATCATCGCCGTCTTTATGGGGTATCCTATAATATACATGGTCAGGGTCGCACGATGCTCGTTTGTCGTAATTTTTATCCTCAAGATTGTCTGAAAATTCTAGTGGGGTTTGCGCCCCAAATTCCACTTTTCTCTCAAGAGGCACCACAAATGTCCACCCATATGCTTTAGAGTAATATAATGGGTACCCTCTCCATTGAAGTTTCAACAGATACGGCGTAATGCGTCTGCTCAAGGACAATCGAAGTCGACCAGCATTAGAATCCCAGAGCTCACGATACCAAGCGGGTTTACCAGGTAACTTACGTTGCCTTTTCGCCGGTCGTGATTCCTGTAACACTACGCCCTTCTTGCTGATCTTTGGTTTAGTCATCAAGACTGGCGGAGCAGTCCAGTCTAGATTTCGTAACCATGGATCCTCGTCCCGAGTTGGGTCATTCTCCTTCTTCAAGGCGTCCTCAGCCAATGCCACTAGCGTCGTTTCTATGATTTGTTGATACTCACTGGCCTTGGCATCTGCTTTTTCTATATAGGCCTTCCAATCCTCAGACACTGTCAAGTACCCTCTTCCCATATGTAGGATACCAGCAAAGGATGCGGGATGTGGACATTTCTTCAAAAATCTATGGAATACCTTGGCGAATACTTCATGGGTAGCCCGTACATCCTTTGCACAGTATGTCATCAAATTATCGAAATCTTCCAACACCTCCATGGGATTCTCACTGCTGAAACTGTCTCTAGTCGACTTGTCCAAAATTTGACCGGTATAGTATTCTAGTAGTTCTTTCAAACTATTCATGGCACTGACGTGCAACCATTGCTGATACAACAACCCTGCTGATTCATCATCATCACTGACGGGATCAAATAATAGACTGTTGATGCCAGCTTCTTGATATTTTTTGGATTTGATCCATACAGGCCTTTGCTGTGAGGATAGGCCACCTATGGCACAATGTAGACTCATGGTATCCAGCCATGCGAAGCGTGTAGGCTCTATCGCATACTCCTCTTTGACTCGAGATCGGTCGTATGATATATTATGACCGATGATTACTCTATCGATAGCAGGACCACCCATAGGTATTAGAGTCCGGAAAGGTCCTTGGTCATTAGAGCTATCTTTATTAATACTCTCAATGGCCTCTGGATATTGCCGGTTGCTGTCTGTCTCTTTACACTCAGCAGCATTCAGATTGAGTAAATCTGGCGATGTCCATGAGTACCAATGAGTGGAAGTGGCAGCTGTAGCTATAACAGGATACTTTGATAGTTTCCACAAGACCTCAACATCAAATACCATGGCGTCACCCTCAGGCGTATGCACAGATTCCGTAGCGAATCCACCTTGTTTCAGTTTTGTATATTTTGTCCATCCGGGCGTCTTGGCCCAGTTTGTCGGCGTAGGAGGTAGTTCCTCGGTAGCAAATCTTGCAGCGTAATCTAGATAAGGTCTTGACTGTTCCAGTCCTAGTACGAGAAAGTGTTGCTCGATGGTTTTACCAGCCAGCGATGGTAGGTCGAGATGTATGTCCTCTAGTGGCGCTTGCAGCTTGTGGAGCAAGTCAGCGCGACTCAGCAACCGGCTGGATAGTCGGACCTGGTCGATTGATGGCTTTCTTGACGGGTCTGCATTTGGAAATACTTGTCGATGCAATGCAGTTGACAGCATTTGAATGCCCAGCTCATTGACTCGTTCTGTGTCAATCGAAAAAAGTTAAAGAGATGGACACCCATGGTCAGCCAATCCCCCAAGCTGGTAGTCTGTGGCTGTCGTACCTGGTGCTTGTGCTTGCGCTCCTGCCTCGGCAACAAGCGGACTTGACTGTACCCGACGACAACGATGCCCACATTGGATGTCCGTCGATACGCATCGGCTGGCTCTGGGCCTGGTGGTGCGTCTGCATACAGTCGTCCACATACATGTAGAAAGCGAATCAAAAAAAGCGAAGCGGAATGTGTGAATGTGACGAGTGATGATTTGTAAGAAAAAGAAATGGATTTATTGAATCACTCTAAATCATATTTATATTATTATATTATAATCGAAGCCTTCTTTGCGGAAAAACACCTCAAAACACCACATATTGATACCAGATTCTGATGATTTTGAATATGATGAGCATATCAACTAATTACCACTCAAATCCCTTTTTATTAGTCCAATGAGTAACTCATCATCAGTTTTCATGGTAGGGCTTCAATGGCGAGGATAATACTTTACCATGTCCCAACATCTCCTCGAAATCACACAACAACGTTCATTTATCTGAATA
>QEAN01000278.1:17835-28876 GCA_006535955.1 Synchytrium endobioticum | reverse complement strand
GCCGGACTCTGGCTGTCACCTATTTAACCGCATGTTTTCTTCTGAATCAATAAAAACATCTTTCCTCATCCATCCATCTATACGTGCATATATAACACACCATGGTCATAACCATTATTCAAACATAACGCGGAGCGACACTGAGGCGATCGTATCGGAACGAATGCGCGCACGCACGCACGCACACATGCATGTTCATGCTTGTCGGCAACATGGGGACTACAAAAATGCAGAAAGCATCATTTTCATCAACGACCGATGCTCAATAATTTGCGTGTACAGTTTGGTGACCACTGTGATTATAACACGTCACTTCGGACAGTGTGCAGTCTTGTTCTACTGAAACTCAGTATCTCTATAATTCTGCTGAATATGGCCTTTCGTGATTTACCAGAAGCAGAGTTCAACACTAATAAAGATCAATGACACGGGCTCGACTACTAGGATGAGAATACTTCCCACAGGGCTCCCAGTAGCAGCTATAGTATATCGTGTCAGCATTAGTAAACCCTAGAAGCCCAGCCCTCATCTACACACAGTCTGATGCAGCTACTTGACAGATAATCCCCAGATACGTAAGAATGCATCATAGCTGGTCTGGAGCGCCTCCATCTCCAGCGCCCAAAACGTTCTCAGCTCGGTAATTCTCGCATGCTTGATCAACATGTCCCCACCTGATGCACGTGACCCGTTCGGAACTAATTTCCCTTTACTATTTGCTGGGAGATAATTGGCTAGTCTAGTCAAGACTATGTGGCATTCACGAACATAGATAGAGGAAACCACTGTCCGCCAACTCATGGATACTTTTGATACGAGATTGCGAGTACGGACATCTAGCTGTTTCAGTATGGGCTCCAATATTTCAATTGGCAGCTTATCTTTAAGAGGATAATCGTATATAACGGGTATCAAATGCGTCTGGCTCAACTGCATCTCGAGCTTTTGCGCACTATCAAGCGCCACGGCCTCAATCCATTTCCGCGTATTGGTAAGAAACTTGAGCCTATATATACATATAACGGCTGTCATCTTATGGCGCAACTGAAGCGACAGCAAGGGAACGCACAATGCGGACTCCCCGTAGTGGCCCGGGCCTACAGAACCGTGGCAACTGCAACGTTAGCAAAATGAGTTCGCCTGCTTGAAAGTATCAGCAAGAATTTACCTCTGCCAAGTTCGATTCCCTTTACTTGCAAACTGCTGTCGACGTTCATGATTCCTGGCCCTGCGTCATATAAAATCAGCGGACACAAACCTAATCAACAATCGTCACACGTACAGATTCCCACGGGAGGGATCATCAATATTCCTAGATTCTGAGATATCTCCAACCCTACGTCTTCGACAAACAAGCATCGTCCGTCGTCCTCCCATCCGACGTCGTCACGTAATGCAACAAGATCCTGGTGGGGCCCAGGCGACAAAACAATGAAGAAGACATCGTTGAAAAGCAGGCCGTTGTATATTCTCTCCTCGTCGTCGACCGTGTGGGGTGACAGACCGAACGGATCCTCAAATTCGCTCGAAGTGGATGGTTTGCGGCCTAAGAAGTCGATCAGTTGGAGAAGGATTGGGCAGACAGGACACCTTTAGCCATACAATGGCTGTCAGTATGCTGATCTACCACATCCACGTCGAAAGCCATACCATGCATCCTACAGTGGGGGTGTGTGAATGTCGATGGAAATCAAAGCCCAAAGAAGACATGGACGTGAGAGGGAGACACATCATACATACTTTCAAGGTTATGACGATGAGCTCATGTCTCGAGGCCAGCTTGCGCACATTGCGTTGATTCCCGTCGATATCCACCACCCGCTCAGGAAACTTGACACCCGGCTTGACTCTGGGAGATAAGATCATATCTTGTTTTGGATGCTTTCAGAGGTTAGATTGCAGCCATTAGGGCGTTATTAAACGTATTAAAACAAAGAAGCGAACAAACTCACCTGCTGTTATGGAGATTGGTCAACCACTCCGACGGTTCCTGCCTAGTGGCCCAGTTATGATGAATTCGGTTTCACGGTTTGTTTTGCCATAAAGTTTTGTGTGCCCAGCCAAAGCGATGCTGAAATTAGCTGCCCTTGGCCAGAGCTGCATCCTCTTTGTGACATTTCAATCTGCGGCGGATGCTACCATGAAAACACTCATAGACAGAGTACACGCATCTTCCGTTCAAACAACCATCGAAAAGAGAAGTGCTCATGTGATATGTGAATATAAATTTATCTAGAAGATACGGTGGGCGAGCGGACAATATGACTACGATAAACAGGAATTTGCCGAAATTATTGATATGTGCAGTTGATGCCTTGAGCAAAGGGACCACAGGTTGCCGAGATCTTGCAATTCGTCTTGGGGTACATAGGATGATTAAATGTAATTGTAAGTAACGAGAAATGTAGAACGAGGCGAATATAGTAGATACTTACTTTGCTACTTGACGACACTTGCCTGATCTTGGAATGGCAAGGTGTACATAGATTGATGGAATGTAATTGTGAGCACGAGGAGTTGCTTGGTGAGTAGTGGAAGCGACGGTACTTACTATTGCTGCTTGGCGGGAAACAACGACTTGTGAGAAGGAACCTTGCCGGAGCCGAAGGATAGAGTATGTGGATGCGGGTGAGTGGTGGGACAGTCACTGTTGACCGACTGTACTTGTCTGTGTTCGATTCTTGTGTTGGGAAGTGTGAGGGGCACCGTCCCATTTTATGGGGCGGGGGTCAGGCAAACAAACAAACCATGTGTAGTGGTCTCATTTGTCGCGAGGTCTAGACGACAGCGACATAGGTGGGAGGCATTCCGTGAATCATAAATGTCCACTAGAGCGTCCTCTCTGCTCTATGCACTTGTCCAACGAGTCCACATTCGCGCGAACAGTCCCAGTCAATCACAGTGAATCAATTGTGACCACTTACGCCCTACGTATGTACCGTTCCGGTACTACGGATACAATACAATCAATATTTCCTGTATTTTTGCCCACTTCGCGCCCCCCTGTGCCAGTCCCTGCAATGGAAGTAGATGAATGGCTGAAATTTAGGCCTCTATTGACCTTCATGGACACACGATTGCATCAGTTTCAGGCCGTACTGGAAGCAAACCTCATGTACAAAACCCACTTTTGCTGCAGCATTGCTTCCGGACTTGCTGCTATGTCGAGTGCTTCAAAGAATTTGCAAACCAACAATTGAGCATGTCGGACTAGAATGCCGTGAATGGCTGATTCATCCCTGCCAATGATATAAATAAACAAATGCGACTACCACGCGACATAGTCGCGATAGCACTTCGGGGCAGATTTTTTTGGTAAAGTCTCGCTTTTAACGTGATCAGAGTGATATATGAGCTACCCAGAGTATAAATTGGCCGTGCCGTCAATTAAATGAATTAGGAACTCACCAACGGGAAGTTAAATCAATTTCGAACCTGACATAATAAAAGGTGAAAAACGACGCCTTCATGACTAATCAATAGAACATGGTTATAGTGGTTAAGCTATGAAGGACTACTGATGAGGTAGTAAGACGTCATTGATATGTTATGCCATCATGCGTCGCATCGAAACGTGACAAAACGGTCGATTCATTGCATATGACCTGTGTAGGAATGAATAATCAGACTTCTCATTCAAATACACAGATTCAGATAGTGTGTGAATTGATTCTATTGAGCATACCTGTAGGAATGAATAATCAGACTAAATAATAATATACAGTTAACTCACAGATATGATGTTACAAAGTATGCATTCTTACCTTCTCATTCAAATACACATTCAGATAGTGTGTGAATTGATGAGAAGGTAAATGCAATTTTGATGTCCTTTATGTGTGTTTACGACTACAACCTGGTAGAAAGTCTACACACAGAGCTGGAACTGTAACAACCTGCCACTTGTTGAGATGCCACCTCCGATATGTGCTACCTACAGACAGCATCAGTGCACCGCTGGCAGTTCGGTCCAGGGATGCTATAAGGACAAATAGCATGTCACCCCAGATCGCTGCGACATGCCTAATTAGTGCCGACGCGCTGCCTAGTTTGAAACAGGAACCGCCTGATAGGAATAAGGTAGAATCATAATGAACACCCATGATGCCTTCGTCATTGCGGTCAACGATGGCCGTACCATCCTTCTCTTGAGTGAGCTTGTTCGGTGACGGGCTTAATTGGGCAGCGACGAGTCACGCTCTACAGACGCGCAACCATATTCATCTTAATTATGTATTAAATTCAGAAGCACGAACGATCAATGTGCCAAGGAAGTTTGGAAGCAGGAGTAGTACTGCCAGGTATGTCAAGTAAAGTACTTCCATTGACCTGGTTCTGCAGGGGTTTCCAACGGTTCCCAGACCTATAAAACATCATTGACATCAATCCAGTCGCGTTTGGCATACACACGGCACGATGGTGCCGGTCGCCAGCCCTGTCGACATGGGAACACACCTTCCATTGCTCCATCTTCGGGATGAGAGCTAATTCAGATTCGGCGTGATTGATCAATTCCTCGACTTGTCCAGCATTGATCTCAGCTTCAATCTTCGATACATCTTCCTCCTTCTCGACTATCTGCAAGCGATGACGTGCCAGAGACTCTGTAGATTGACGGTATACGGACTCTGGGGGAAGTCGTTGTGACTTATGAATTATTCGTTGGTACAGCTATCAGGAATGGTTGTGAGACTGACAAGTGCTGGTTGACTTGATGATGGTTGATACATGGTGGATTGATGATTGAAGGAACGATACTCAAGCACACGTACCGATATGAGTACCGGGCGTGGGTTTGGATGGACTGGTAGACCATACAGTCCAGTCGTCTGTGGTTGCAATACCCAGATTCGGGTCAGCTTCGGTCTGCCGGCAGGACTGGCAGCATACAGACAGGGACTAGATGGAGCTCTGTGAGCAATGCTTCGAACTCACCTCTTTCGCTCGTAGCAGAATCCTGGTTAGTCTCATCGTTTCCTGGATCAACAGGTGGACAGCGGGGCTCGGTCGCTGTGGACTAGTAGAATATGAGAATATAGAGTTTCTATTCTACGCCGCGTTCGCAACTACAACGATATGCGCGATTATGGCCACGAAAACAGAAGAGCTAGAGCCAGGAAGCTATGCCGGCTTGAGCTGCTGTGGGCAGCTTCGGCGCCTCGGGTTGTTGAATCTCAGCCTCGATCGCCAATGCAGGTTCATCAGGAGAAGCAGTTTTGAAGAATTCCATTTTGTTCTTCAATCGCAGCTTCTCTTTCTCTGAGTCTGCGGGCGGCTGGTAACCGTTGACAAATCCTGATGTGCGCATGCACGTGAGTGGCACGCTAGAGTGCATCCAACCAAGAATGTACGCACCACTGTCGCTCCTTTTATCATGTGCAAGATTTTGTCTAGATGTGCCGGTGAATTTCCTACATGCGATGACGTGTCAGCACGGCAAAGGGGCTATTGAGCTTGGGAGAGCAATAGAAACGCATACTTTGGATCCGTGAGTCTCTTGACGACTTTGTCAGCTTTGGCGGAGGACTAGAAAGGCGATATGTCGTTGATGATCACATGGTACAAGGCTCGTCACAGCGTACGTACTTTTGTTGAGATGTTGTTGAGACTTCCCATGGAACCGCTCTCCCTGTTTTTTTCAGCCGCAGCTCGCTCCATTCTCACTTTGGTCGCGGCAGGAAAGTTACTTGGGTCAGTCAATCGCGAGGTAACGTCTTGAATTGATTGACTCTTTGATTTGATGCTTTCGAAAGACGTTGCACTCATTACAGGGCTTCTAGCAACTGTCGGGCGAGTCGCTAGAGCAATTCCATGCGACGAACTAAATGGTGATGTTCGAGGTGAGGCTTTGTTGGTCATGTGCTAGTTAGGTCGTGAAGGAATGTGAGTGGTATGATGAAAAGGTGAACTCCACCATGAATACTTGCAGCAATGTCATTGATACTTCGACTTCCGAACTTGCCAAGTCGACCGTCATCTTTACTGGCATGAGCACTTGGGTTGCCGAATCGCCGAGTTTCATTCCCAGGCAGCAAGACGACATCCTCATAGCTACTTTGGGCCGCTACATTCCTGGCCTTTTCCAGACGATCCCCAGATGAATTCAAAGCTCGCTCAACCTTGTCAAGCGTGTCAGCTAATGCTTTGATGCTTCTGACTGACGCGACTTTGGGAGTCAGTCTCAGATTGTGCGGTGGGGGAGACATTGGAGGGTCTTGTTCTCGCCCTAGACTGGACAGTGAACCCAGGGAGCGGGAGTTGCTGTTTACGAATGACATTTGGAACTGGTTCGTGTATGGTGTTGAAAGTACGCAATGAGAGAATGAAGTACAAGCAGAGGCGTACAGAGCAAGAAATTGACTGATGATTGTAATAGCAGGAGTACGCGTGCGTACATGGGTTCCCCCGGAGGGTCGTATTGGCAAATTGCTTGTTCAATCACAGGGTGCGCTGCCTTGGGATCTGCGCAACATCAAGGCAGCGTTTGAGCAACAAGTAGTGCGCGTCGGCGAGCACGATCGGCCAATGCAGCGGCCGGGCAGGCATGTCCTCTGGCCTACCATAGTAGCCCGCGTATGGTCAGATGGTGGCTGGTACTAGTGGTCATCCGCAGGGCCAGCAGCGTCACCCGACATCATCACACTGGAGCCAGCAGCACTATCGCTCAGACCAACACGCAGCCAAGGAGAGAGGGAGAGAGAAAGAGCAGAAGCCCCTGTGCAGTGAATGGCCCCAATCGCAACAGTGCAGGATGCTCCTACTAACGTCGACTATCTATCTTACGAAGTAAGCTGCCTTGTTTTGCAATTTGTCACGGGTGAGGCAGCCATGCGCTGTAATTCATCCTACCCAAGTCTAGCCGCTCCCCGTAGCAACCAACTATACTGATCATACATACAACTCCCATGTTAGTTCAATCAATTTGATCTTCATTCATGCTGCAAGTCATTTGCTTGTGCTTTGAAACTGTCATCAGCGAATCTGGTCAATTTACGGTGCCAAGCTAACATCCCTTGCAAAACTCTAGGGAAGTTCAATACAAAGCACAAACACAGCATCATAAATGGCAGGAGGTACGTGGCGGCCATGTGCTTTCTCCATCGCCCTTTCGCCGGGTGTATGTGTTTGAAACATGAGCGTGATGTCGAGTGCCAGTGATGCGACCGCAATGAAGTGCAAAACTATCGGAGCATGTATCGCCCCGTGAACAACGACCCATGTGGATGCAGTCACCACCAGATCATCGTCATCTGCTGTTTGGGCACTTCACGTCAAACTGTGTCACAAGATCTGTGCCGTGTGACATGCCACGAGTCTAAGGAAATAGCACACAGGAAACAGTCTTACATGTACACTCACATACTCCTCAGTGGGCTGATTGCTCACAATTCATCTTACCGTTGATAGACTAGAGAACGCTTCGTGGAGAAAGTTCTTCCAAATGAAGTTCAACCTGAAAACTGCTGATCCTAGTTCACTGAACTGGCAGAAAGACAACGATGTCTGCTGGCTGTATGGTCCTTTCTTTTCATATGAGCCACTACCAGTGATCGAAGCGGCCGCACTAGAACAGGATCGAGCGGAGCGCGCTGGCATGCCCGGTACCAAGGATATGGATATAGGCTATGGATATGGCCATCATGCAGTAGCGAACAGTGCCACTTATACAGCTTCCGTCGCTGCATCTACCAACAATAATAATAATACCTCATTACGATCTGCCTTGAAGAAGAGAAAGGACAAGGATGATGTATGGCAGGCATTGCGCGAACGATATATAGCTAACGGTGGAAATCTGAGGCCCGAAGATCTGCAGGCCTTTTCATCCCGTGATCCTTCCCCACCAGCACCTACGGGTCGTGGTGCCCTATTCTATCTAAGCGACTTCCCAATCCGGCATGTTAATAACAGGGAAGGAATACCACGAGTCACAAGCGAAACGTGGAGTTCAGCGAAATGGGATCGTAGATATGATTGGGATGATAACAGCACTAGCACCAATGATTCGAGCAGCAATAATACACCACGTAGAACCAACGCTGCCATAACAGAAGAACTGTCACCGTCCACAGACGACGAGACATCTCCGACACGGGGCAGATCACTTCGTAGTAAGTCCCCAAAGTTAGGGAGTGACTCGCCTGATACTACGGATGTTTGGAATAAGCACATTAGATTCGCAGATAATGTTCAAGTGCGGATTGAAGAAGAGGATGCGGAGGAGGAAGAACCTGAATCAGTGAACGAGGACGATTACTCATCATCCCCTGCGGAAACTGGTGCATGGAGTGGGTTGTACAACAACGAGACAAATTCCGCTGTCAGTAGTCCCTTGACTCCAGGTATACCGTCCAAAGTTAATGTTGTAGCACTCAAAAAACCAGATTTGTCTGAAAGTGAGACAGACGATGAGCCAGACTATTTCGTTGCTAAAAGTAGGAACTCCAGAAATGATTCTAGTAGTAACATGGGTCAAAGATCATCATCCCCTTCCAACAAGTCTATTGCCTCAATAACTAATAATTCCAGTAGTATCGAGAGTAGTAAAGCATCTAGTAACATTAACTATTTTGACTATAATAGTACTCCTAGTAATTATAACAGTATTAATATTACCACCGAAAATATCACCAGCATTCAAAATCCCTCAACTAGTCCCAGTAGTAGTATGACATCACCCACATCCACGCAACTGCCAACATCCATTTTTACAGCCATCGCAACACCACCTTGTTCCCTCAACGAAGCTACTCTGCGTGGGATTAGCACCGTTCACACCGCTGAGGAGTCGGACGATGATGGTATAGTATATGTAAATGTGCGTAAATCCCCAAATCTGTCACATCTACATCTGCCATCCGTAACCCCCGCCGGTCCCGCAATACCGGCAGCCATGAAATATGCAAACTCATCCGGTAGTTTAGGTGGTTTAAAGAGAACGACGTCCACCGGCAAATTATCATTAGCATTACAACAAGCTACGCAAGTTCAACAAGAGAGATTAGCATCTGCGCCAGCTAATTATGCTAGCATCAGCTTTGATTCTTTCTTGCCGGCACCAGGATCCACGATGTCACCAGCTACGTGTAGTGGACAACCCGGCACACCACCATTCGAAGTTCCCGTTGATCCGCTCCTATTTCAACAGTTAAAACATTCGCCTGAGCAAGCAGGTCACGAACCATATCATGCACTCGGCGGCAGTAGCAGTAGTAGTAGTGCTCCTGGAAATCGTACTTTACCGTCGCCACCCCCGTCAGCATCAGCGTCAGCGTCAGAAAATGTGTTATTGCTAGGGACGCTACCATTAGAAACTAGAACGACACAGGGAGAGTCTGATTCGTATGTAGCAGCCGCGGCACCGGAACCATACACGGTTAATGATCGGGTCAATGATGTTTTCAATAATGCGTATGAAGTGATCCGGTGGGCAGGAACAGCATTGTCCAATCTAGGTATATTTTGATTTTCTTTAGGATTGGGTGGTGTATCGGTTGCCAATTATAGAAGCCACACAGCATAAGAGGAATCAGAAGCCCAGAAAATCATTGTTTCAAGTCCCTGTTATTAATTTCGTTTTTGAGTTGGTTTTTTTTTTTTTTTTTTCTCCAATTGTAAGAGGTGTGGTGTATTACAACGATTAAATGTTCATACGCAAAAAAATGTAAGGCTGTCGTTGCATTTGCCGTGTCATTTCTGAACCCTTGCACTTTTCTTCCAGCGTTGATTCCAATTGATCCAAACATTTTGATCACAGTTTATATACAATACCAAGGACAAGGGAGATGACGTCCGACATCACATCAGCAGGAGGACTAGCTAGCAATCCATACTTTTCAGCCGGATCAGGACTCATAGCAGTTACAGCAGGTCTCGCACTACTACGGCAAGGAGCCAAACACGGCGCATCCTTGGCACGTCGACATTTTCTAGTCACTCTAGAGATTCCATCCAAGGATGCCGCATATCCATGGGTGTTGTCATGGCTCTCGGCCCAACGCGAAGCATCCATGACCAGCACCAGGACCAGCCCCAGTCTCTTGAGCTTCAGCCGCATCGGCATGTCACATCACCTGGCCGTTGAAACAACCTACCCGAAACGCGACGACCACACATCCACCACGCCGTCGTTTGTCCTGGCTCCGGGCCCGGGCACGCACTACTTCCGCTACAAACGCGCCTGGTTCAAGGTACACACCCGCTCCGCACGCGCGCCCGCACCCGCTGACCCACCACACAGGTAGACCGCCAGCGCGAAAAGGCCATGGTCGATCTGCACTCGGGTACGCCGTGGGAGACTCTCACGTTCACCACGCTGGCGCGCGATCGCCCGCTGCTGGCAAGCATGCTCGCGGACGCGGCGGCGCTCGCACAGACACGCGCGGCGGGGCGCACCACGCTGTACACCGCATGCGGGCCCGAGTGGCGGCCGTTCGGGCGCCCCCGCGCGCGCCGCGCGCTCGCGTCCGTCGTGCTGGACCGCGGCGTGGCGGACGCGCTGCGCGCCGACATGGCGCGCTTCGCGGCCATGCGTGCGTGGTACGCCGACCGCGGCATCCCGTACCGTCGCGGATACCTCCTGCACGGGCCGCCCGGCGGCGGCAAGAGCAGCTTTGTGCGTGCCCTGGCGGGGTGTGCCGACATGCATATATGTGTGCTCAATCTGGGCGAGCGCGGCATGACGGACGACCGGTTGGCCCACCTGCTGGCCAACACGCCGCCGCGGTGCGTCGTGCTGCTTGAGGATGTGGATGCGGCGTTCCCCGCGCGCGACGCCCGGCAGGGATACATGCTGACGTTTTCGGGGCTGCTGAATGCGTTGGATGGCGTCGCGTCTGCCGAGGAGCGCATTGTGTTTATGACGACGAACCATGTCGAGAGGCTGGACCCCGCGCTCGTGCGCCCCGGCAGAGTCGATGTCAAGCAGTACATTGGGCCTGCGACGCCGTACCAGATTCGCGAAATCTTTTTACGCTTCTATGGACTGGATAGGCTTGCCCAAGCTGATGCTTTTGTCGACGCGGTGGGCGGGGGTGGGAGG
>QEAN01000278.1:0-15991 GCA_006535955.1 Synchytrium endobioticum | reverse complement strand
AGCTTTGTGCATAATCTTGCAAACAGAATAGAATCACCTTTTAGTCAACGTTTAGTCACTGATTATTATTTCGCGAATGCTGCTAGTCTGTAAGTATACCAAGTATATCTTCCATGTGCATACCAAGCAACACAAGCTTGCACTGGTCGCTCACCTTGAAGAATTGGGAGTCGTGGTAACTGATAGTAGGTTATACCTTTCCTTTCCGCCTTGCGTCCCTTTTCCTTTCTTTTTTTTCTCTTCTGGCCTGTTCAGCCAAGCGCAAGTAAGTAGCAACTAGGCACACGAAGACTAAACTACGCAAGCATCAAATCATCACGCATCACACCAGGACTGCATACTAGACCAGCAATGTATCTGTACAAATCGCGATATGCACAAGATATATAGAAATCTATACAAGTTTCCTAGTCATTTCTACAACCAGGATGGCTGCATCTTCTCTACCCAGCCTTTCAATAACGGGCCGTATCGAAAATCTATCTAGTATACTTTGCTTGTCGTCATTTTCACTACTATCCTCAGCATCACATAATAAAGTCAGTATCTTGAGCAAAATAATCCTAACGAGAGCCTTGGGATTTTGCAGTTTATCCACCAGCCGGTTAATGAACGTTGGGATGGTCAAGGCCTGCGCTAACACCTTTGACTTGACTAGCAGGTTTTGTAATGGATCCAACATATTCTCAAAAGAGTTTGTTTTGGCTAGACAGAACGCTCCGCATATAGCATCCACATTCACTGGCAGTATGAGCATGGGCTCTACTGCCGCCGTCTCTTCCGACATCCTAGCGCGTTGGGACAATGATGGATACTATACAAATTGAAATTCACAATATTGAACCCACCATGCTAGAATGGCATCTAGTGCATTCACTTGCCAATACGCATCTCTCAGCAGCGTCGTGTATGTCTGTATAACATCGTGCTTCCACAAAATCTTTCGAGACAAGGCACCAGCATGAGCCATTTCACACAGTATGGGGAGAGCGAATTGCTTTAGCGGACTATTGATACGTATAAAGTGCTGTAAATGAGGTACAACTCCAGCCACGGCAGCCGCTTCCTGTCGAGTTTTATTGATTCGGCAGAGATTGAACAGAGTGTTTAGAACCTGATTGCATATTTCCTGACGACATGGAAAGGCGTTAGAAGTGGTATCCCTCTAGCACGTTTCAGTCAGATGTTCTTACTGTGGAGCAAGGACCGTCTTTGCGCTCCAATATCTGGCATAATTCTTCAATGACATGCGCTTTTTGCAACATTTCAAGAGTTGGCGCATGCATTGAGATATTCTTGATAATTTTCAACAAGGACACCATCAGCATAGGACTCAATAGACGTAATTGTTGCACCAGCACTAGAAAATGATGATGACTACATGACGTGACTAAAAGACAAGAGGACATACCTCTAATGGTGCTTCTTTCAGCCATGACCTCCTTGATTACTGGATCAGCTTGTGAGAATATCAAGAATATCTGTATAACTCTGGACGTATACTCTGCGGCTAATGGATGCTTGTCTGTACGCAAATCCTTTAATGTTTTGGCCAACCTCATCAGCAATCCATGCTTCGCAAACAGCAGACAGAAATCATTCTTTGGGGTTGGACCCTACTTTTAACAAAAAATTGAGTAAAAGATTCGGCCGTGGCACGTTTTTTTGGGACTTTATTCACCTGCAACTCGAAAACACACCATATTCCGTCAATGGTCATCCAAGTGAGTTCTCTATGTTTCATGTAATCCTCGTCCAAAAAGTTTACTAGAACCGGTAGACCGCGACAGGAGATGAACATTTGCAGTGTTAACGTGCTTGTTCTACACATGTGCTGAACAAAATGAGCGGCTTCCGTTCGAATCTCTGTGTCGTGTACTGCAGAGGTAAAGCTCATGACCACTGGTAATGCACCCAGTAAACATAGGCTCTCCTGTAGCTCAGTATTGTTCTCAATGGACTAGAGTTACGCAAGCAGACGGTAAACAAAAGTTGCGCTGTTTGATCCCACTTTATCATACCTGATTGATAACACGTAGTATACTCAACAAGACACCATTCTTGTCGCATCCCTCCAACATCTCAACAATGGGCATGACGGCATGATGTGTGATAAGGTTTTTTCGCATTTCTGGATTTGACTTGAATATGGCCACCTAGAAGCATAGGTTAACGATGCACCCGAAAAAGCCCGAAAAATTCAATGACAAACCAGTTGATCACAAGTCATTATCAACACCTCCTCACTTTCATTGGGCCGTAGTTGTGCAATAAGCTCCATGACTGTGGCTGAAGCTCTGGTGTAGGCATCCCTGCCAATATTTTCAGATTCATCTATACGTCGCAGGCGTGCTTAGAAGGCATAGAAAAGGCTCAGAAAATGAGGTCACTAAAACCACTCACCTTCTACCAAGGTCAGGAAGGGATCTTCGTATTCGTCATCAGACCCTCCAGAATCAGGCCAATCGTCATCTATTACAGACCATTTGAGTCTGGACTCATGCACAGCCAGAGTGTCATGATCTGGTTTGAGCACATCAGAATAATCATCGGTGTGTTCCTCCGTGTACTTGTCGAGGATTGAATCTGGTTTGGTGTTGTTACTGTTTGTTCTTGATGTAACGCAGCTGGTTGAGCTGACTCTAGCAAGCGGTGGAGACATTCGTGAAGTCGGCTATAATAAAGGCAATGTCGACAAGATGGTATCGACGGCTCTGTTTTGCAGGACTCACAAGTATTACGGTGTGATCATCGGCAAATTTTCCCCTGCTGGGAGATGCGATTTCGTTGATACTCTGTGGTTTGTTTTTCGACAATGGCGGTTTTGCGCATAAATCTATTTTAGACAGAGTTGACCGAGATTCAGGGGAGCATGGAGACGAAAAGGGATCACGGCACACACCAATATCCAGCTTCTTTAATATACTAAAATTAGCAGTAGCAACATCGAAGTCATCATCCCATACGTCACTCTCTAGTTCTATGGACGTAATTACCAGAGGTGCATGGGCATCTTGGGTAACAAAATTAGGAAGCCGGCCAGGTAACAGCGGCAGCGGAGGTAAATTTGTTTGATGTCGAGTCTTTGGTTGCGGCAGGACTTGGGGTATATTCTCTTCAAAATCATCGTCCCATCGAACCTCTAGATGGCGTTGAACATCAGCTACACATGGGAGCTGAATTTGGACGCAATCGTACCATCCTGTTCAGGTACACCCAGCGACAGGGTTCGACTGTCTTCAGCCGACGACTTGCGAGACATGGGATTCTGCTTCATGGTTATCTGCTGGTAGGCTGCCTTTTGTGCGAATGTGCTGGAGGCAGCAATTGGTGGAAAACATGGTGTGGCTGGGATGTGATGAAGTGAGTAAAGACACGTGTGCAATGAATATGACATGGGATACCTTGTACAGTCTCATTCCATTGTCGTACTGTGTTAACTGCTTCTGAATACTGATACGGCGACGGGGCGACCTACTCTATGGTATGTTTAGGGAGGACCTACTCAAGAGGATCTTTAGTGTAATATAAAAAACCTTTTTTCTAGCTTGCAGAATCCATGGATGCCGTAAGAGTTTCTTTGCAGAAACTCGTAGATTGCAATCTTTCTGGAAACACTGTAAAAGGAAATCCCTCAAGGCCTACAAGTGTCAGTAAAGTCAGAAACATACGAGGCGCCATCCAGTTTACCTACTGCGGATATTCTTTCTGGTAGCGGGGGGTGTTCATCTTGTACAATACGGAACAAGGCGGACATTGGCGCTAAATTATGATGCGGCGGTTGACCCTGTATCAACTCGATGGCTGTACATCCGACGCTCCTGCAAAGGTGGACCGGATGAGTAGCAGCCTCTGGCAGTAACGCAGGGGAGGAGGGGAGGTGGGTGGGCTGGGATGACTGACCATATATCGGATGCAGTAGTTGCGCCTAGCAGTTCAATTACCTCGGGAGCCACTAGGCATGAGCAGGTGATCAGTTCAGGTTGAAGCCTCGAGGATATAGCGCAGATCCTTACTCCAGTATGGACTGCCAACGACGGCATGATGAGTCATATCAGCCAGCTTTGTGGCGACGCCAAAGTCAGCCAACTTGACGAGCCCGTTTTTGGTGGTCAGTATGTTCTATGGACAACAGTCATCAGCAAGTGGTCAGGATAAGGGGCAAGGGTGGTCGGACTCACGGCACCCTTGATATCGCGATGGATGACACCCTGTTCGTGTAAATAATGTAGACCGTCTAGCACCTGGGCAAGAAATACAGCGACCAGGTGCTCTGGAAACCTGCCAAACTTTTTGGAGATACTTGCTAAAGATCCGTTCTCGCATAGCCTGACGAATGGCAAGTGAGGCAGGTATGATAAAAGGAAACGATCACGAGACGACGTACTCCATCACAATGTTCAGAAAGTCTTTTGTTTTGACAAAACCCTTGTATTTTACAATGTTTGGATGCTAGTTGGAGTATGGCAAGGCAATCAGCATCCGCGGGGTGGGGTGGGGTGGGGTAGATGGTGGCGAGTACCTTTAGCTCCTTGAGCAGGTCAATCTCCATCTACGGGTGGTTGATATGGGATGGGATGAGCGATAGCGCGAGGGGGTGGGGGGGGACCGAGGTGACGTGGCATGCACCATGATCAGGTTCAGCTCCGACTTTGGTATGTTTGTCAGTTTGACTTGTTTGATGGCGACGGTCTCGCCTATGCGGTGGTTGGAATCAAGGTCGAACCGCGGAGGCGTCGCTGGGGGTGGGGGCAGGAGCGACGGCGGCATGGGTGCATACCGGTCCTGGTGTTCAATGCCCGATGGACGGAGCCGAATGCACCTCGTCCGATGCAGTCTCCAAGCACATATTCATCAATGACCGAGTTCTTTGGCGATGGGCCGGCCGACACTGGCGATGTGGAGGCCATGACTGGACGCTCCTCCCCAGCTTCGAGGTGGTCGGGATCTACTCTGGCACACTGCGGCGACAAGCACGGCGATGGCGATGGCGATGACCATGGCCTGGGAGGTTCATTTGATCATCGGCATTGCATTGCATGGCGTGGCAGTGTGCAGACGCCGATGCGGGCGTCCTCGCGACCAGCGTTTGGAATCACGTCGGCCACGCGCATCGGCCACCGCTCACCTTCGCACGCACTCGCGAGAAAGACCGCGCGCTGCGTGGGACCGCAGATACATTTCCTGCCCCGTTCCGCCCAACCATGGATGAAAAGTCTGCCGTCTTTATATCTCCGCTGGGTAAGGCCTGGCTTCCGTCTGGAGGATCCCATATGCCCATATGCCCATATGCTATTCTGCCTCCGCATCTGCTCGCATCTGACCTCGACCTTTGAATCTAGACTTCATCTCCGGCACTATAGGAGGTAATGTCGCACTTGCCGCCCGCCCGCCCCCTTGCCCACTTGCAAACTCTTCTCTTTCCTGCTAGGCGCCGCGGGCGTGCTTTCAGGACATCCGCTTGACACGGCCAAAGTGAGAATCCAGGTCGACCCACTCAAGTACAAAACCACCATCCAGACACTGCGCACCATTGTCAAGGAAGAGAGGGCCATCGGTCTGTTCAAAGTATATGCTTGTGCTTGTGCCCATGTCCAGGTCCGTGTCTGTATGCTGAATCTCCCTCACCCAGGGCATGACTTCTCCCCTTGTTGGTGCTGGTCTGATTAATGCTGTAAGCCTCCTTTGTCCCTCCTTGTCAAACCCTCAAGTCTTGACGTATTTTGCTCCGTCGACGTAACAGGTCCTCTTTGGTGTTTACGGCGTCAGTACCCACTTTTGGCTCGTGCAATCCGCGACGGCCTGAGAGCATCAACACTTTAATCTAGACTTCCCTACGAGCAATGGCACAGACACCTACAACCCCCACACACCCACCACTATTGCATTTGTTCTGGGCCGGGTGTATATCAGGCTTTGTAAACTCTTTTATATCATGTCCCATGGAGCTGATCAAGATACGATTACAAAACCAAGTCAACGACGCCCAGTATTCTGGAAACCTCGACTGTATCCGCAAGATCTGGAAACATCAAGGTGTCAAAGGCTTTTATCGTGGCTTAGGATCAACGCTTTGGAGAGAAACGCCGTCCTATGGCGTATACTTCATGTCGTATGGTACGCGGGTCTCCCAATCGCCCCACTGGCTCCGTACTTGATCGTCCCTTGCAACATGTCAATAGAGTACATGGTTAGAATGGCTGGGGCCGATGGTCCGGGTATATCATGGGAACTGCTGGTCGCTGGCGGCTTGGCGGGTATCTTGGCATGGGTTGTCACGTATCCATTCGACAGGCTAAAAACCCTGCAGCAGTCACGGGACACGACGAAGCCAAGTGGCATATTCAAAGGTCTACGGATCATAGCCCAAACTGAAGGCCCACGTGGCCTGTTTGCAGGCTTTGGCCCAACGGCACTGCGTGGTAAGTCTATGGGCACAACTATTCAAGTTCGCAGACCGTTTCGGACTCACTTTATCATTTTATGTATGCACCCCCCCCCCCTCCTTTAGCCTTTCCGACAAACGCAGCCATATTCTTTGCAGTCGAGGCCACTGTACATCTCTTGGGCCCGCCGTCCCAAGAAGGAAAAGATCAAGAGATAAAAGAAGTCTACAGACGAGACGGGAGATCCTGATACGATCGTTACAAGAACAAGGCGACCATCTCAATCATCATAGTATATAGAAAATGTGCTACCTATATACAGCAAGTAATTCCAACATGGGCTGCACAAAGGCCTTTTCAAATGCTTGATTGGAGAATGCTTGTGTTTTCAGCCGCCCATGCTCGATTATTCCAAGTCGTTGTTGAGGGCTGAGGGTTGCTGCTCGGTACAAGGCATGGGCGAAATCATCAACTGTGGTGGCTAGGAATCCAGATATACCGTGCTCGTAAGAGTCTGTCACGATATCTGATTTTGGACCACCTGAATTGTGCGCCACCACAATCAGTCCAGCACCCTATGATTCATACGTATGAGTCTTGGTTCGACAGATCAGGTGTCTTCATGGCGAATGAAGAAGCGTAGATCGCTACCATATACTCGACTATGCTGATGCCGAAATGCTCATTCCACATAGTATGTAATCCAATCAACCCAGTCCCCAAGTATTCCCGGAGTTTAGAATACGGAGCATTGACCTCGAATATGACTCGATCTTGGAGACCGTATTTTGACACCAGCTGTTCTAGTGCTTGTATCCGTGCGGCATCTTCACTGTTTCTACTGCTTCCCAGTAGTACCAGTTTCATGCCTGTCAGCTCGGGGTGGCTTTGTACCAGTTTGGAGAATGCTTCAATTTGAAGCGGATGCGCCTTTTCCGGCCTAGTTGGTTCATAACTTGTAGTGTTCAAATGCCACAATCATGGCAGTGATAGCGGGTCGGTACCGTACCTAAACTGGGCAACTGATATAATCAAATTCTGTCTCTTGTCAATGGGTAAAGACTGTAAGCTGGCAAAATCACAGGGAGGGTACACAATGCTAGTCCTATTTGGTATCCGCCATAATTCGTTGATGTGGTTCAGAGTCCACGTTGAATTGACCTAGTCCGAGACATGAGTGCACTGGCCGGCGCGGCTTCTAGGAAGCCCCTTACCATGACAATATCAGCGTAGGAGCCAGCGAATCCGTATAAGAGTGCAAAAAATTGATAGTACCTGGTTGGCGGGGCCTCGTCATGGGACTTGCGTCTTGAAGGAAATGACAACATACCAGGATTTCAGTCGAGTCCAGAAGACACTTGCAGCGATAAATCCCACATTATTGAAATCCACAACTCTAGATTCGACCTTGCGCAGCATGTCGGTGCTAATACAAAGTTGCGTGGATGGGAGGCACGATGTTGAAGGGCAGCGGGGTATACCATACCTGATGGTGGGATAATGGACATACGAAACAACACGACAGGCAGACCATTTCGCAATTGGAGAGGTGAATGCAAAGCCAGTCGTCTCTATATGGGGTTTACAGGGGCGAATTGGCTTGCGCACGCATGGGGTTTGTCAGAACGGGGGGGGGGGATTTACGCGGTACCGATGAATACGTCCGGTTTCAATGCGCGCAGTGCTTGGTAGACAACAAGCATGGAAGCAAGACTTTGCATGATGAGGGTCATGAAGGGATATCTTTTGTTGAAAGAATATGTGAGGCGTGCATGGGTGCGACGAGATGGTTGGTACCTCTTTGCATCCAACCATTCGGTATGCTTCAGATAGACCAGATTCAGTCTGGTTGCGTCAATAGTGATGTTGAACTGATTCTATGGTGGAGTGGCCTTGGCGGGGTGTGTGTGCATGGTTGGGAATTTAGATACCTTTACTCTGGCAGCCAGCTCCTCTGGGCGTCCAACTTCCTTTCTGGCGTAGACGTACAGCACGACGTCGCGACGATGGGTCACTCGAAGCAGAGCCTGTATGGCGGCCCATAGGACACGCTCACCACCGCCGCCTCCATCGCTGTTTGATGTTGATGCTGATGTGACATGGCACAACGGAGCAGAGAACGGTAGGCGCAATGCATGCATGGCAGATACATACCAGTATGGATGGAAGAATGCAATGGACCGGGGCAGCTTGGGCCGTGGCGTGGTTGCGGTTGCAGCCGTGTGCGCGACGGCGATGGCGATGGCGACGGCGATGCAGATGATGGCAGGCAGCAGCGGCAGCGACGGCAGCCACGACGGCAGCGCGTGCTCTAGTGGGTCTGACGTGTCGATTCCAGCCATGGTGCCTGGATGGGACAACTGCAACGGCCCGCCGAGGATGGTTAGAGCGCACATATATCTAGTACAGATCCAACCACGCACCCCACCGGCATGCCGATCAGCACTCGGGACGAGTACGTGGGCCTGCTGGCACGGCTGGGCCTCGCGACATTGAGTGCGCTCAAGGCTGCGCCAAAGGAGACGGTGGTGCCTCTGTTCTACGCCATGGTCCTGGACACCACCGCACCGTGCAAGTCGCTGAAAGCAGGTACGCCCGCTTCTGCCTGGTCTCGCCTTGTTTCGCCTTGTCTCGCCTCACATCCGGTACATTGCTATACCGCCGCTAGGAGGCGATTGGTTCTGCACAATATCCCTGATAGATCCCACCGTCGACACCTCCGATGCCATGAAAATACCCTACTTTACGCCCTCCCGCGACCTGCTTCCTCACCTCAGAGCCGGCGATGTAGTCAAGTGTCTGAATGTCAAGGTTGGCCCACCACGCCTACCCACACCCCGTCCCTCGTCTCATCGCCCCCCATGCATAGATATCTTACTGGAATGGCAAATATCAAGGCGGCCTCCACAGGGTCCAGCGACGCATTGTCACTTCCATTCAAGCCATCCATGCGCCCCTCCGTGACGATTCGGCTGCCAACTCGGAAAACGTGCCGCCCCCCGCCCAAGACCTGCTGCCCGAGCGTCCTCGCGCATCGCCGCTGGACGAGCCGCTGCTGGCCATGGCCATCCGTCAGTTGTGTCTCGGTGCCAACCAAATCCCAGGCCAGCCCCTGAACCAACGCTCTCAGAGACCCTTGGTGACCATGGCCGACATCAGGCCCAAATGCGCGCCGTTCAACATGGTTGTCAGAGTAAGACACCTCCTGTTTGCATCCGTTTGCATGCACTGACCCCCCCCAGCTTCGTGACGCTAGATTGTTCATGTCGGCGAAAAACAAGGCAGTACGAGGAACATCCTCGTTACAGACTACACCGAAAATGACCAGCTAGGGTATGTACCATGGTCCCTACGTGCCTATCAGACTAGACACCGATTCGTGAGTCCGATTCAATGGTTAACCTCCCGGTCTGTACAGGGATACTGAATACAGCATCTTTTCCCGATACTCAATGCGGCCAAAAACCGTGGCTCCGTGTACACTCTGGTATGCACTCGTCCGCCCCTCCACCCCCGTCAGAGTTCAGCGATTCAAGCCTGCAGCTGAAATAGGGACGCACATGCCAGCGCAGTCGTCCACAATCAGGACTACGTCTACCTGAAATACGTAACTGCAAAAACCAACCAAAAGACGGGCTTGCTCGAGCTCAAGCTGAGCGGAGATCTAAAGTATCCGCAAAAGATCAACATCAAGATAATTGATGCCTCCGATCCGGTGCTCCATGACTTGCTCAAGTAGGTCTTGCAGTCCCTGGTTCGTCCGACCAATACACATTTGATATTATGAACCATCGTAGACGAGAAAGAGAATTTAGACTGGATCACATCGAGGCACTCTGTACGTTCGGCGAATGCAGTCAGCATTCGCTTGCCTACCATGCCTTGTGATGATTTATTAATGACTCCTTGCTAGATGCCGATAAAGCAATCGGCCAGCCTACAACCCCATTGGCCCAAGTCAAGGTCTGTCCAATCGTACCCTCCACCTTCCTGTGTCGAGTAAGTGTGGTGGATTTCTTGCCACAAGAGCTAGTCAATTTCGTTACTGGTACCTGCCGCGACTGCAATTCCCTGTAAGCACGTTGGCCCCTAGGCTCAACCTCGTGTTCGCTTCACCCCAAATCTGGCCATGTTAGCTGCTCGTATGAGGGGTGTCAAAATCTGGCATGTAGCTCCACACGCATACCAGCATGGAAGTTCCGGTTTGCATTATTGGTCAAGGATGACACAGATTGTGTCCCAATTGTTATGCAAAATGAAGATGCGGTGCGTATACCAGAGCAGGTACACCCCCGCCCCTTGCGATAGGTTGCCATTTGACCCACGAATGTAGGAAGCCTTCTTGGGGCTCGAGCCCACCAATCTGAAGCAAAATCAGAAACACTTGCACCAACTCGAGGCTCGTTTATCCCGAATGTTCAAATTCAAGCCATGTAATCCAGATGTGCCACATCATCCACTACGAAAAGTCTATGACCCAGAATCAATGAGCTGTTGGATCCAGTCGTATCAAGGAAATGATCAAGACGGTCGTCCTAGGGTGAGGTATCGATTTGTCAATACGCAGATTGCATGGAACCCGGATGATTTCCTAGGGTTCTGAGCCTTGGAACATATAATCATGGATCAACTATGAATATGTATTTCAATCACATCACATGTCATCCCATGCAGCATATGCGATACACTGTTTTATTCTTGCAAGGGATACATGTTTGGGACTGTTTATGTATGCTTGCCACATTCATATCAGACGGCTTCTGATAAGAGACGGTTGAGTTTGCTAATCTTCGACGACACAGACAAGTCGATTGTTTTGTCACCGACTTCAATGATCAGACCACCGAGGATTTCTGCGTTGATCTGGAATGCGTTGCCATTAGAGTACAGTGCGTCCAACAAGTGTCAGTAGCGGGCATACCTTGTTGGTGACTATCAACTTTTGAGTTTTGTCGACCAATGCACTCTTGGCCAAGGTATCCTTCAATTGTCTGGTGACTCTAGGATCCAGCTCCTACAGGGGACACCTGTCAGCTCACCTAAACACAGCATTGGCATAAGCAACACACACCTTTGCAGACGTCACAGTAACCGCAACTTCACCACGATGCGCCATCATCAATTGGTGAAAGGACTGAATGACTTTGGCGGTCTGATCCAATCGTCCGTTCTCGGCCAAGAGCTCAAAAAAGTTTTTCGTGATGTCCGAGTAGGATCCTTGCGACATCATGTTCTTGACTCTCTCCTTCTTGGCCGAGCGATCTATGATGGGTGTGTACAACATGGTCTTGAGGCTGGCGTCCTTGTCGACGGCGAGGCGGATGCGTCTGAGCTCGGCATCGACCTTGTCGAGCGCGTCGCTCTTGGCGGCGGCGGTGTACAGCGCCGTGGCATAGCGCCCGTCGATGCCGTAGAGTGTGATGGGCGGCTATGGGAGGTCGGGAGGTCGGCCCTGCGGAAACGACACAGCGCGGGTGCATCCATGGATGCACATGCGTACCTGCACAGACGCCGTGGCGTATGTCCTTGCGGCCTATGTGCGGGTCTGGCAGAGTCAGAGGGTAGGGCACCGGGCACATGCGGCAAGCGATGCTGATGCGGGGTGGGGCCGGTACGTACTCGTGCAGCCGGAGCGAGAGATTGTCTGATAGACGCCAACATTGCTATGTGTTGTTGCTGTCAACAAGTGATGCTCTTACAATGCTCGCTCCGTCGGGCCATGCGACTCGACGGCGTCACGCACGGACCAAGCCACTTGCATCGCGGGAACTGTACACGCGCATATGTCTGCATATGTGCAATCGACGCGACCGTCAGCCCTTGGCTTTTGTCTTTATGTGTATTCTACCACAATGCCTTGATTAATCTGTTATACAACCATCTGATTAAAGTTATAACAAGTTGACGCCTTTCGACCGTGTCATATCCTCGGCCCTATATCCACCATGTCGCTGTCCTGCTTTCCTGTATCACCCTGGATGGTGCCAACAGCAACGGCACTCGCTCCCACCAGCCCACCAGCCGACGAGCCTTTCCGCAACACATCAGCGGGAGACCGTGGTGGCGACATGCATGTCCTACGATCCAAGATCCACCGCTCGTCCAGGAACGGACCGCTCGTGCTATAAAGTGATGCTGATACCGGTGAATCACCCGTGTCGACCTCGCCGGCCTGTTCGGCCATGAGGAGTGTCGGCGACACGAGAACCGGCGCACGCAGCAACGTCTGCAGGTGCTCGCCCGTCTCGGCGCGCAACAGGGGTGATTTGGCCATGCCCGTGTCTACAGACAAGTGCAACGGGCCACCACGCTTCGCCATGACGGAACTGCCTTTGTTGGGTGACGGGCCCTGTGATTCCGGTGACTCGGCCGCCAGCATGGGTGGCGTGATCCCGCCCATTGGTAGGACGTGCGCGTGCCCAAAGCTCCATCCTACATTTGCTGGACGGTAAATACTCACAACGAACACGTGGAACACAGCCGATAGCCAACATACCATTGGCCGACGCTGTGTATGATCCACAAGGCACTGTCGGTGGCACGGATGATTTGGTAGGCGGCATTGCTGGTGACACGTGGGTGACACCGTAGCATGTGGTGGAAGACGGCACTTGTGCTATTGGTGGATTCTGGACATAGTTCCATTCTACATCTGTATTACGATCAGTTTGAGACTTTGCCGCTGGCATGTGTGGTAGACAGCATACCGTTTAATGACATGAGGCATGAACGTGGAGGCACAGTCCGTGGTACAGGTTGAGCATGTAGGCCAGCTGGGAGATTTGGAGCCAGAGCCGCAGCATGCCATGAAGTGACGTCCAGATTTGATAAGTAGATGGGCCTAACTGGAAAAGAAGGCATGGCGGTAGGTGGCGCAACAACCTGGCGAAGAGGGAGTCTACACGGGCCGCTAGGTATTGGTGCCCATACTTGCGGACATGGAGGTGGTGGCCTAGCTCTATTACCAGAGGTATAACTATCATAATTAGCTGCATCTTCCACCTGTCCTCGCGCTTGGGCTCTGGCTTCTCTCTTGATTTTGGCCCGCCTGTTTTGGAACCAGATTAAAACCACCTGCCGTGGCAAGCCCATTTTGTCAGCCAAGGCATTTCGTTCGTCGGTGGTTGGTCGTGGCTGCTTCCGAAACTCTTCCAGCAGCGTTTGAGTATCTTTTGCATCTATTTTGATTTTCTTCCTTGTCGCACCCGCCTCCGCACTCATGTCCGACAAGCCGGTCTGCCGTGGTGCTCCATCATGTGAAATGCCTGAATAGCGGATCATGACAGTGTTACCATGGCGTGATTTGCAGCGTTGATCTTCATTCAATCATGTAGCTTTGGAGGACGGTTGACGAAAACTGGTTCAAATGTGTACATACCCGCAACCACAGACGAGGCTTCCCTACCGTGTTGGACTAGGTCTGCTTGGTAGCTTCGCTTGGCAGCCTCATGTTTCATGTTGGATTAGTATGTTGATCTTGGAGCAGCTCCAAGGCCCGAAGGACATACCATTTTTTGTCAAAACACGGACCCTGTGCAATTAGAGAAGACGATCTAGTCATCGATAGTGCGTTATATGATCAATGCATATCACACTGGCTTTCTAACACCACATTCGTACCTACGGGACTGCAATCAATTGGTGGTCCGACTGGTAACACAAAAATCACCTGCAAACGCCGCGCCTGGTCATGAACGAAAAAACAAGATGGAGTGCGGCCGTGGCGATTGGATGAGCTTTGATGTTCGAACCTAGGCCCGCACTTTGTGATACGTGCACTTGTTGTTGTGGGCGCGATGTTTTGATTTCACGCAGAGCGCGAGGAACAAGGACATCAGGCTGCGCTCACAGGCTCTGGAGATCTCGAAATCCCTTCTGGTTACCTCACAGTCGGAGCATAGATGACTCGACTCCCATGACCATGACCCATGACACGACATCAGTTTTGTGGATCCAAACACCAACTGTCAGCCAAGAACAGTAGTGCAACAATAGAGAGGCCTACTCCAGAAAATGCCACTGGAAGCGTTCCGCTGTGCTCCGAAGTGCAAATTGCTCGTTCCAACGCAACCGGCACAAGCCCAAATTCACGTGACCAAGGCCAAAGTATGCCTAACGTATACGGGGCACTTGAACGCGTGTATACAATGCACAATGGCATACATTCGCACGCGAATCCGCTCTGTGCCAACCCGTGTCAACTCAACACGTGTGTTTGACCCTGTTACCATCGCTGCTGCCATCACAAGCTCAAATATGAAATCGAACTTCGTCGCTGTACATCTCCTCGTGGTCCTACCTTTGTTGGTTTGCTGCGCTCAGAAAGGTGGAAAACCCACACTCGCATGCCTGAGCGGAAACTGCTTGGTATGTGTACATTCCGAGGTCATCCATTCATATGATCAATGTTCAGAGTTGTGCTAATGATGGTAATTGCTCTAGGCATCGCATGCCAATTCGATCAACTATCTTGACGTCCGCACCGATTTTCCAGACAAGTCCAGACAGGTTCAGACAAGTATCCAAGTCAATGGAAGAACACCGGGTACTCGATTGGTGAAGCGTGGGGTGAACGTTATCGCTGTAAGTAACTTGATGCGAATACCAGTATGCGGTCCTGATTGACTCTAGGAGCAAGTACGGCGAAACAACCAGTCCTCGCCGGAGGGTCGTAATGCTCTCCAACGAGAATTCAACGGTGCTCTGCACATCCGACCTGGCCGCTTTCTCCCAACAGTAGATGACCGTGCGATTTCTCCCGAAAGCAATGGTTGCCCGTATGTTCCTGGTACCGACATCATCGTGTCGCCTAGCTCGGCCCCGCCGACCCCTCGGCACTTAACCCTTCACTTCAATGATCCTCGCTGACCAAGGAACCAGATCATCGAGAGTGTAGACAGCGCTTCCGCTACTTGTCTTTCTCTGGGGCATCAAGATTTGTAATTGCGCATTTTGCCAAATAAATTGCCACCCGTGTATAGTATATCGCTCAAGATTCACCCGATAAACCAGTGGGGCAGTTAGTCGCCGGTGCCGTTCGTGTCACAGGTGTGACCGGTGTGCTATTACATAATAACATCACCGATTGCTGTCCGGTCGGTGTCTGGTAGGTTAAACTCGATGACGTCGGCCTTCGGGTCGACTGTCAAATCTGAAGCACAAAAGGGGCCCAAGAGTCACTTCATCTTCCCTCAAGATTGAAAACTCTTGATATTAGGCTGACATCACTCTTCAGGTATGTGCATGTTGTTGACATCAGAAGGGGAATATGGACGTATGGATGTATAGATGGGATGTATATATGAGAGATGTCAATTGATTGTTGTGTCCTTGTAATGATGGATAGATGGATGTTTATATTGAACATGCATCGATCATATAAACTCTTGATACTAGGCTGACATCACTCTTCCCAAGTGCCTGGTCCACATGGCGTCTAAATCTCCGAAGTACCCTTTTACTTGTATATCTGGGCGTTTCACCAATAGATTGCAGAGGCCTAAAGGGTAAATTGAGCCTCCATTTTCTGTTAAAGAGAAACGACATTCACCAACTGAGCATAGGTGAAATGGCTGCTACTGGTCCTACTCCTTATATAATACACG
>QEAN01000277.1:0-28888 GCA_006535955.1 Synchytrium endobioticum | reverse complement strand
GGAGATCAGACAGAGATGGCATGGCGGAGAGAGGAGATCCGCCCATTGCTGGGGACGGGCCCCATTCGTACCGTGTAAGTCTCCATCCGCCCTTCCTCGAATTCGTGCAGTTTGTCGCAACATTTGATCGGCCCACCGTCTGACCCCCATGCCCATCCAGACCATCTACCAAGACCTACTCGTCTGGGACAATACGGACTGTTCATCCAGGTTCGAACTGACACGTCATCAAACAATATCAAATTACTTCTCACAATCCTGAGCATGTCTGCATAGTTGATAATAACATTAGGTTATTTCGGCTACAATTGATTTCTGTCTTCATCCCCTTCAGTCTTGGCATCGTATCATACATAGCAGTCGGAACCTTAACATCTCTCGAGGGAGTGTGTACGGGGTACACCATGCTAGTAGATTCACAGGATGCACCGGTAATACGCGCAAGACAACCCCGGAGCATGGATTATGTGAAAATATCACGTGTACTTATCAGAGTATGTTATCGTAGGCTGTCAGACGTCACAGATTGAATGTTAACATTCATGAATCGATAGCCGACTGTACTTCTGACAGTAGTAGCAATACCTGCTTCCTGTCTGTCGTTATTTGTCGTCATATTCACCAACTCTATTCTTGATAAATTTCAAGATAATCCAGCTCTGGGTCAACATCATAACTGAAGTACAGTGTCATCGTTGGCCACGTTGGCTATTGGAGCATCGTCTCAATATTTGCTGAAGAGGCAGCAAATTGATCAGACGATATGCATCATCGATGTAAGTGCACTTAATAAGTGCGAAGCTTGTTACCTTTTTCGCGTCTCTCAGTTTTGACTGTGTCGACTGTGAGTGATGACGCCGCTCCGTTCTCAAACAACTAGTTGGCATGTGATGTGCTACAATCTAATCCAGGTGTATCCCTGTATGAAATAGCGTTAACAGGTGGTTTCATGGGTTCATGGATTCACTGCCTTTAACAAGGAATGAGCATTAGCGAATCATACAGGGACAGCTCGAACAGAGTAACGGGAATGTGGATGCTACTGCGGCGAAGTGGCTTGAAATGAAAATTCCTCTGAAGAAGATGATGAAATTGACACACGATAATCGTGATGGCTCCGCATCCGGAAATGCTGGTGGAACGAGTGGGATTAAAACTGACAAGATGTATAAACTCACGAATGGGGGTAGTGAAGTACTAACTCTGTCGGCTTACTGGTGTCCCCCTAGTCTCTGCCTGTACGTTACAAGTCGGACTGGGCTCCTATCAAACCTTAAAGTTCGCCTGGCAGTCGACCAAGATGATCAGCCAAGAATCAAACACTTTACATCCAAAAAGAAATCTCGTCAAACCTGAACTGCTACGTTAGCGCATCGTCAAAATCCATCCTTCCAACTTCTCTTTCGCCATCGGATCTGACTCTCTGCTCAACAACACAGTTACAAGAAGACTAAGAACTTCTAACTTCCATTCGCAAGACTTCAATGTCTAGCAAACGCATCATTGAGAAAAATTGCAACCAACATGTGCAGAGACTTAATTGACTGATTGAGCGGCTGTGAGAGAAATGGTTCACATCACCTGCATTGTATTTGCGTAATTCCGCCTTTGCGACAACGAGAAAGAAACCTTCGTGTGCTTGGCATTGCCCACAACCAAGCATTCCACTGTGCCTACAAATCATCCTTACAGACAACAGCGTCATAATGTTCGCTGTTACAAGTCCATACATATACTAGGCAAAGTGGCACAGAAAGAATGTCGCCGAGGCGTAAAACCCAAATGTTTCTGCCTCAACAGTATCCAGACTATGGCCCGTTTCAGGAAACATGTAAACTGATACATCCTTGCCCTGTCCTTTCAAATATTGCGCCCATCTTAAACCCTCTGATGGTGGCACGCGACGATCCCCTTCGCCCAACAACAATAGAACCGGTGCCCTCACTTTATCAGCTACGGCCACAGGCGACTTATCAAACATGTGGGAATAATCTATACGACTGTGATGCGTCACGGAGACATTGTCCTGTTTCTCGGGCATTTCATGATTTACATACCGGTAGCGGACAATACTGGTGGCGTTGCAAACGAGAATGGTATACCGCTCTCAGCCATCGTCCAATCTGGTATATCGCTATTGGCATACATAGCTGCAAAAGGCAATGATCAGCTTATGGTTCAAAAAATCCTTCTGATACTCCGTACCTCCAACGTTCATTACTGGATTCCTGAGCACACCACACTGGTAAATATCCGGGTGCCTTCCCAACAAATGTGCACTCAAAAAACCGCCATGACTGCCCCCAAACAGGGCAAACCTTGCATGTGGATCCTTCTCGCGCAGTGACATTGTCACAGCATGTACGTCCTCGACATCCAATATCCCTATGTTTCCTAGAAGCGCCTGGATGCTTGATTCCCCATATCCTATCGAGCCGGTATAGTTGACCTGCAAAATGTACGTGTATCGTCATTGCATAAACAGGACTTGTGAGCGCATGCATACCAAGGCAAGTGAATACCCCAAGGCCGCAAGACAGGCAGTGTACAGACTGTATTCTGTGGTAAACGCAGCGTGCGGCCCACCGTGAGGATATATCAGCGTGCCTCTAGATACATTGTCAGGCCTCACGTAAATGTATTCCAGGTTGTCACGTAGCGTAACAGTCCAAGACTTGATGCTGTCCAGTATATCAAGTTGACCTTTTTGTAAGCTTGGCTGAGCAATTATTGACCACACTGGTCCAACTCCTACATCGGTGTCCCGACATATGCGCTAGCATTTGTCGTGTCATCTAATGAGTCGACGGATGCGCTCATGTGTAATGTGTAAGCAGCGGAAGCCTCACCAGTTTATTGGGAGACTCAGTGGAGCTGGCACTAGCAACGATCAATCCCTTTGATGCTGTCAAAAGTTGCCATGATGAATTCAAAGCAGCTAGTACAACAAAAGTCAGCTTCATACCGACAGCATCATCAAGAAAATTAGGCACCTGCTGTAATTCGCGTGCATTCCCCAGTCTGCAAATTAACTCTTACAAGCACGACCTGCGTTTTGCACATAGTACTGCAAAGCAGCCATCTGGCTGACCCCGTACTCACAAAACACTCATCAACCAACTTATCAAGATACAAGGGCGCTCCATTGTTGGAACTCTCAATGTCAACCAAGACTCTACCTTCTCCAATCCGGCCATCTGTAATGTCATGTATCATGATTCTGCACGTTGAATTGTGCGCGCCTCCTACCACATTCGATATGTACACCAGGTTCTTCCGGTCGGGCGTGATGCGAGGATACCGCGCATTCCATCCAGACGGTGTTGCAATGATCTCTGTCTCATTCGCTGGATGGAGGAGCGAAACTTTCATCAACATCATTATTCTATTTGTGCAAAATCGAACTCCGTAGCGTATTGGTGCTGTGGGGACTCGCAGGCAGATCAAAGAATCATTGTCCGAAAACACAGGCTAGGAAAACACCCGTCAGTGAAAAGACCACGACAAATTCAAAGTCCATGCCCGTACCTGGCCGGCAGGAACCTGCAGCTCCAACACCTTGATTTTGTGATCCGTAAGCGACACCGTCACAATAACGGGTAACCCTTTCTTCGTATACCCTTCGCCAAAGTCTGGTTCATATACATATTTCTAGACGGCAGGAGAAAGTTGTTTTGCACGCTGGCTGTATGGTTTTGTGCTTCGAACGACTATACCTCGACACAATCACCATTTATGGGCTTTCGCTCAGCAACATAAGCAAGGATGGACTCATCAGGTGAGAAGCTTAAAGCACTGAATAATTCGTCGTTGTAAAAGTCACCATGGCTATCCGTGACCTCAATCTCGTGTTTCATTGAACACCTGTCATACACCTGTTGCGCTTGACACGTCAGTTTCAACTACTCCAAGTCAATAGAACATGGACAAATACCTCGACGAATCTCCTCTTCTTCCCGTCCTTCTCAGTGACATTGCGACAAACCACGATCAGCGTTCCAGTTGGAGATGTTGCTTGCAATGCAACATTTTCAAGCTCAACGGGAAAGGACCTGGTTATATTCGATACACTACCATTCGTGCTGAGTGTTCCACTGAATATCGTCTGATTTTTGCGTTTGCCTTGGCGTTGAATGTCTCGGATTGTGGACGTCACTTGGATGCAGAAAGTGTTGGTTTCGCCATCAAACGATAGCACGGACGCACTAGAGTATGATGGTATGCTGGCAAGTTCCTTGAAAACTCGTACTGCCTCTGGATCAAAACCCTTCATTTTCCCTGTGCCTGTGTAGACAAAAACTTTTTGCGTACTGGTACTAACTAGGTGAGAAATTTATTTGATATAGAACAGATTTTCTTATAGATATTTAATGAATTACATAAAAGTGGCTCTAACGATCAACTTCACCTATTTGTGACGTGACTAGTAAGTTGCTTGGACAACATGCTCTGCTCCTTGAACCACGTAGAGACATACCAAAGACAACATCACAAGTACCGATGATAGTTACAGTATCCGCCAAGAAATGTCCCCTCGCAATCATATCAAGCCCAGCCAAATGCGCAAATCCCTAAGCGAGCAAACGAATTAATTTCAGTCAGTGAATGCGATTTCTCGAGGCTCTGAGACTTACAGGAGCTCTGATCTTGCATCGATATGGTTTGCTAGAACCATCTGAGATCAGGTACACCCCGAATTCACCCTTGGGAGCTTCAACGGCAACATAAGTCTGCGAAATGGACAGGTTATTAAATGTTTCTCGCAACCTTGAATCTTTTTGCAATTGTGCCAATGCTTACCTCCCCTGGTGGAACAGAGAAACCTTCAGAGTATAACTTGAAGTGATGAATCAAAGCTTCCATAGATTCCTTCATGGTAGATCTTGGAGGTGGCACGATCTTATTATCCTCGACTTTGATAGGTCCACCAGGCATTTGATTCAAGCACTGTGCAATGATCCTCAGAGATTGTCTCATTTCTTCCACCCGGCACAAGTATCGATCATAACAATCACCGTTTGTGCCAACGGGTATATCAAATTCTACAAATGGATATGCATCGTATGGTTGTTCCTTTCTCAAATCCCAAGCCATACCCGATCCACGTAACATGACACCAGACATTGAATTAGCTATAGCCTGATCAATGGTGACTTTACCAACATCGATCAATCGATTTTTCCATACTCGGTTTAGTGTTAGGGCTTCTTCTAATTCATCGACACGAGAACCGAATTGGAGTGCCCATTTATATATATCTTCCATCAAACCGATTGGCATGTCGAGTGATACGCCACCTGGTCTAACATACGCTGCGTGCATTCGTGCACCAGATACTCGCTCATAGAACTCCATTAGTTTCTCTCGCTCCTCAAACATCCATAAGAATGGCGTCAGAGCACCGACATCCAGTGCATGGGTTGTTACTGCCATGATGTGGTTTTTTATACGGGTTATCTCGGCAAATAAGGTTCTGATATACTTGGCTCTGATTGGCACTTCAATGTTCAATAGTTTCTCAATCGCCATTGAATAGCACTGTTCATTGACCTGGTGATTTGATTGTTTCTACCAATCAGAATTCCAGCATAGAGTGGCACAAAATGTAGCCATGAATATTTCCCTTTTTTGCCCAAGCAGCGACTTATACATACCATCATGGAAACATAATCCAGACGATCAAAGTATGGCAAAGCCTGCAGATACGTTTTGTACTCAATGAGCTTTTCGGTACCACGGTGTAACAAGCCTATATGAGGATCAGCCCTAACAATGATTTCCCCCTTCATTTCTAGAATCAATCTCAATACACCGTGAGCTGCTGGATGCTGAGGACCAAAGTTGATCGTGAAGGTTTCCAGTCTGGTTGCTTCTGCTTCGACATCTAGGACCTCTATCTCGAAATGAATCACAAGTGAGTACGGGAGCTGCGGTGTGTACTCTGGAGAAGCTCCCGTGGGCAGATTATCTGACGTACCGACGTAAGGTACGCTTTGTCTCACTTTTGGAGGAACAAACCACTAACAGAGGAAGACAAGAAGGAGTTAATAGACCGCACTCGGCCGCGTTACATAGGGTGCGAATCACCAACAATGCCACCATCGCTGCTCCGCTGTCCCATGAATGTCACGTTGTTCGATTCCATGCGCATGTTCGTAAATCTCAGCAGCTGTCCATACCTTTGTAGTGACAGCGAATGTCTCAGGATGCATAGTCTTTGTCTTTGCCAGCTTCTTTACTCCTCGGCTTTGTTGATGGGGGCTACATGGTACATGGCCATGGGCATGACCATGGCGATTAGAGTCAGTAGATGGGATGCATGGTGCTGTTGCTCGGGTGTGGTAATTGGACGGTGTTGCGTGTATGGAATTGCTGGACGCTCCGCGGCTCACGCAAGCTGTCCGCAAGCTTCTTGCTATACTCGGCACTCTCATGTTATATTAACAGGAAAGGAGGCCTGCCGTGCGCGCAATGTCGGATTTGTCGGGTCGTGAGAAGTGAAGAATCTCATACACAGGACGTGACTGCCAAATCCGCGTTTTGTTCCTGACCCCGCTCGGGCGATCAAGGCGCAAGGGCACAAGCGGGCCATTATTCATGATTCACTTTATTGTAACTGTGTTGTATTGAGAGCGTCGACACAACACTATTCATGTGTACACACAAGGAAACGGAATATGTCCAAACATGCGAAGCAGAACAGGTGAGTTCCCAAGATGTTATCTGTGTCTGAGGTATGGATGCTGGCAGGTTCACAACACGGGCGACGGGCATGGTGTAGCTGGTGGCAGGACCCATCATTCGTATGGGGATTTGGATAAGTACTATTTTTATCCTGAAGGTGTGGATGGGGGTGAAACCGTCGGGCTGCTGTTGCTATGTATGAACTCAACATTAGCGTCTATAATATTGATGTTACACACATTACGGCAGAACCATCTATGCTACATGGCACCTGACATCTTTTAAATCCTACACTATTATGTTTCAGGCACTTACACTACTATACCGTCAGACTGCCATCAGCAAAACTATGGGTACATTGTTTGTAGTTCAAATCCAATCCAACTATTAACCTACAATGCTTTTCTGGTTTACTCTGGAGTCAGGCCATCAACCAAATCTTCCATGACATCATCCACCTTCTCTTCTGGCAATTGGGAACATATGCAAATCAGCCGCTTTAACTTTTTCATTCTTTCTTCAGCAACTATTTTACTTTGCTCCGTTTCCTCACTCAACCGCTTCTTGGCATGACTCGAATAATCTAATCTGCGTCTCAGTAGTGCTAATTCCCTCGCCAAATCCTCTGGAGTGACTGCGTCGTCTAGACTCGTCGCGCTTTCCAAAAATGACAATCTACTCTTGACCATTCGCTCCAATTGTCGTTGTAAAGCTTGGACCCTGGACTGTATTTCTTCTAATTGTTGAGTAGCCATCTGTAGATGATCTTGCTCTTTACGAGCCTGATTCAACTGATCTGCGGCTGCATTCATTTCATCTCGTGTTATCTTAATTTCCTCTTCTGTTTGCTTCACATGAACTCTGAATTCTCGTTGAGCGTCCTCAACAATATCTTGCACCACTATAGAATGTAGCAGTTGTGGTCTTGTTGAATGGCGAGGAAACGGATGGCTCTGTCAGGCGACAATCCCTACCTGTAATGAGCTGCGCACCCGCACCATTAGCCAATACACGATTTCTTATTTCCAAGTTATATGCATAATCCAATTCATCCGCAATAGGCGATGGTGTGGCTACATCTTCATCAACATCCTCAAACTCTTCGTCGCTTGACTCCATGGTCACGTCGGTTGAATCCTATTTCAGGTGGGACTCGGCTAGCCATTCAAAATTTGAAGCAAGCTGAAAACAACTTACCGCTGTTTCAATGGTCAACAACCGATAGAGTTTTGGATAGTCCTTGCATAAATCTTCCGCTTTCATTCCGGCCGTGTTTGGAATATCCCTCCTACATCCCAACCTCAACAAATACTGAGCGACAGTTTTACAGGATGTTCGACAGGCTATATGTAGAGCAGTATCACCTGTTTTGTCTTGTAGATCCACAAAGGCCTGATCGTTGGTGGATGGGTGGGTTTCAAGATAATTAGAAACTACCGATATATAGTGTTTGGCGGCCAAAGATCGCCCGCGTACACCAGCTGTACAGGCTATATGGTGTAATAAAGTTCGATTATCGTGATCCACATGTCTCACTGAATCTTGGAGGAGAGAGAATACTTGAACAAAGGTTTGATTATCAAAGTTGTTTGTCACCATTACAGATCGAATTAACGGTGTTTCTCCGCCAGAGTTTGTACTATTCGGATCCGCGCCTGCCGTTAATAATGCCCTTAATACATTGAGTCGAGCTAATGCAGCAGCCCAATGTAATGCTGTATGATTTTGGTCATCCAGAACAAAGTCAAGTTCAAGCTGGAATGGCGGACTAGTGCTACGCAGTACTTCCAGCGTACTTTTGGCATCGTCGATAAATATATGCATCAAGACTTCTCTTTGTCGTTGTTCTGAAGTGATTAGATCCCTATGATGTCGCGACCCAATCGGTATAGGTGATGGTGGAGCACCTCCTCTATCGATATCTTCTTGCTTTACCGGCTTATAATAATGGTGATTGCTGGAATTGACGTGACTTTCCTGTGATGTGTTAGCATCCGCAAATCCTGTACCGTCATGCCCCCTAACTCGTCGACCATTACCAATATGAGGCGATTGTGGCACATTTGCTTGAAGTGCGGGCGCGTCTTCGACTTTAGTTGATACTCCATCAGCCACTGGTAAAATTATTGACGGCCTTTTCGTGCGAAGACTGGCCCGGGTTGCAGAATTATTGCCGTCCTTGTTAAGATCAGAGTTACCCTTTTGCGTTACAGGTTTGGCTGCTATCGGCTCCTTTGTTGGATCAAACGTCAATATTGGGAGGATTGCTTCTTCAACGCCATATCGAACTGCGAGAGCTCTTCCCTGTTCCATAGGGATCCTGTCATAATTGAAGCAGGAATGATTAGCAAAGAAAACGAAGCCAGATCATGAGCAGTCCAAGATGCATCTATCATGCACCAGTAGCATCCCTCCTGCTGAAACACAATTGTGTAACAAAATTTCGTACCATGTTCCTTGATACTTTCCATAACCACCTTGGATCTTCTCATGCTGAACATGCAGCACTTCTTTCTCGAGGATTTTGGTACGTCTCGGTTTAGTAAAGTTGGCCACTTTCAGTATTTGAGTGGCATTCAGGTATGAATCTGCAACTCTTCTCATGACCGGTACTTCTCTACACATGAATTCAAATACTTCGACTCCAGAGTACACTGCCGCATACACACTCGACTTGCTAGGAGTAACGTTGCCATTGTCGTTCATCCTTGATGCATGCAGCTGATCTGCCTTTTTAAAACGTCGTGCGTGGCACACAATATATCAGTACCACCGACAGGAACGCTGTTTAGAGCAGATGCCACGTCGCAGATAGAATGACGTATTAACCGCCTTGCGGTTGCATATGAACTACATTTTGCCGGCGTAAAATATGGTATGACTGAGAGCGATCGTTGTAACAAACTTGACGCCGCATCAACAATATCGAGCTAGAAAGGGAGAGAGGTATTTCTTCAACTGGTCTTGCACTTTGGAAGCCGATTGGTATGATGGTCATATAGTATTTTGAATGTGCTATGTTACAACAGAAGCTACTATATGTAAACCCGGATATGTTGAACTAATAAATGTCCTAACTACTGTGCTATAGTGGCAAGCGTCTTTACTGGTCATACCCTCAATGAAGTTCCTGATGACCCGAACGCCAAAGCGTGAAAGTGGTTTGGTGTATTACTACCACCTATACTATAGCTACTGAGTTGATCCAACGACCTTCTCTTTCGCAGCGGTCTGTTCATGATCTCCAGTGAGAATGACGGTACTACCGTACCACCACTGCTTGGTGATGATGATCGAGTTAGAGATGGCCTCAGATCTGGTGATACCGGCGGCGAGGCAATGCGGTCAGAGTGCTTGCAGGCAGTAGAGCAGTACAATACCGACTACGATTATTGCTTAATAAATGTCAGTTTCGAATATGTTGTGCAAGGGGCAGATGTCCAAGTGATCCAGCAAAGGCCCAAACGTGTTGACCCACCTCGTCAGATGTTTGATTGCCACAAAATAGACAATAGGCCGTATCCATTTTTGAATTCCAAAGTGTAGCACCACTGTGTGATTTATCAGTTTCTATGGTCCCTGTCTGTGGTGTCTGCCTTGCGACCCCAGTCTTCTGTCCAGTTCTGGATACAATTGGAATGGATAGTCTACTACGATGATGCTTTCTACTTTTATACGTTTCTATTTCGATTGTCGCGATCTGCAGCAAATTGCAAATTTCTCACAGTTGCAGGGCTTGTTGTGACGAAATCCTCAAGAAGAATTGTGTCATTCCGAATGGACATCACGAGGACATGAGTCATACTTGAGAGAATCCCCTTTCTATACTTCCAATACAAGGATGTGCGAGAGTATCGCGTAATGCTAGTAGCGGGAATTCGAGGTATAATGAGTTAGTGCGCTAGTTCTATGCATGCCTAGTATCTGGCCAGCAGGCCACAAACTATCATCCGTCACAATGACAATTGCCATGATGATGGAGGGCCGTTCGCTTCAGAATAAATCGACAGTAGTTTTGCTGTGCGTCAGGGAACATCAGTCGCAAGACCCTAGTCTGCGAGAAGGAGCAGCATGCAGGTGATCGCAAGCCAACATTCAAAGTACGCAAATTCATTTTTCAGGGACAATATACACTTAGCAAGAGATAAAGCGAGCTTTCACGCGCACGGGCATATTTGGACACCATGATACAGGCCTGCGTTGTCTCATGTCTCGGCCGCGGTCGTGGTCGTGGTTGCAAGCGTATTGTCTGCAGATTAGAAGCCTGCACAAGCTGCAGCCCAGCGCGTGGAACCAGCCACATTTCCAACGCATCGGCATCCATGCGAGGGCTCGATAAGTGAATCAAATCATGCATTCCAGGTTTGCTTGACCATGCACCACATGACCTGTGCAAGGGCATCTATCGATGACGATGAGAGCCTTGATCGCACTGCAGTCCCAGGGCTACCTGTATCCATCCGGATCCTGCCCTTGGCTAGTCGGTTGGCCGCATCCCAGCTATTTGAAATTGTAAACTGACCGAGCATGGCATCGCACGTAGCAAGCAATCTAGCTCATATCAAGCACATAGTGCTAGTCCTATCCGGCAAAGGCGGAGTTGGCAAGTCAACGATATCTACCGAACTGGCATTGTCATTACATGCTACTGGCAAGCGAGTTGGGGTGTTAGATATTGACTTGACTGGACCAAGTGTACCTACAATGTTTGGATTGAATGATCGCCAAGTTCTACAAGCTTCTACTGGGTACGCTTTCATATTGCAGTTGTGGACTTGCTGAGGACATTCAGATCACACATTTTTAATCCATGGATCATGGAATGCAGATGGGTACCTGTATTTGCTGATAGTGAGCAGCGGTTGGCCGTGATGTCGCTGGGATTCTTGTTGCGGAACAAGGATGATGCAGTCATTTGGAGAGGGCCTAAGAAAAATGGTATTCCAGCGACAAAATTAATTTTTCTCAACATCCAGGCGAAACTTTCATGTATTTTCAATAGCCATGATTAAGCAATTCTTGACTGATGTGGCGTGGGGCTCTTTAGACTATCTGATCATTGATACACCTCCAGGTATACATCACAGCAAGTAAGCAGCCAAATTGAGCCAACTCTATTTACCTGTATAGGGACATCCGACGAACACATTTCAATAGTTGAATATCTCAAAGAACACAACCCAGACGGTGCTGTCGTAGTCACTACTCCACAAGCAGTATCATTATCGGATGTTCGCAAAGAAGTCAACTTTTGCAAAAAGGTCAAGATACCCATCTTAGGAGTAGTTGAGAACATGAGTGGATATATATGCCCACATTGCTCAGAGCATCATGATATCTTTTCCTCTGGTGGTGGTGAAGCTTTGGCTACAGAGTTTAAGGTACCGTTCCTAGGTGAGAAACGCGGCTGTGATTAGTGCCACTCCTGGACCGGATGCAAATTGTTGAGTGTCATTCTGTTACCAACTATTTTCAACTTGTTCTACCTTTCCCGGGTTTTCAACCTGAAAACCATACCTTACCCTATCAATTATAGGCAAAGTCCCACTGGACTCTACCCTGATATCCCTAATGGAACAAGATGATGGTGGCTTTGTAAATATATTCAACGAATCCAATCTGGCACCAGTCTTCATGACTATTACTCAAAAATTGATTTCAGCTGTTGAGCCAACATCAGCGCCTACCAACCCCAGATACAATGGTAATGCAATCAGTGTCGACCCCGATACTGTGGTTAGTAAAGATATGAATGATGAGACTGCGGCTAATAGTGCTGTGATCTGAGGAGAAATGATCATTTGTCTCCATCCCTTGTACAAGGGTAGAGTCAGGGACCATGAGAGTCTCTACCAAAGTAGATTGTGCCAATTTTATATCAGGGTATAGTTTCGCTTCATAGATTGTAACGTAGAGACGATTACATGATCTGATTTCATTGTGAAGACTCTCACGAATGAACAATCATGCTGTATCACTAAATGCAACGCTTCTAGATTCATGAAGCGAATTCTTCCAACCTTTCCTCGAAAACCTGTTTATCCCGCAACTCTGTTGAACCCAGCCAAATAAACATTCCTGCTTCCGGTACTACATACGGTACACCGCCTTGTTTAATAGGCTTATCACTGCAAAACATGCCATTGCAAAAAACAATAGAACTAAATCTCATGGTGCCATAGCATGATCATCTCGTATACGGCCATGACAGTGAACTTCCTAAACTGAGCCTCAGGGAATACTAGTGATCGTGGTCCATAAAATACCTATGGATTGACGGATACTTTGTTTAGGTTGACGGCCTCGATTTATACTACCTTGTACGTCTCCGGAAGGGGGCAGCATTGAATATAGCACGATCGGCATACCTCATCATCAACCTCGTGCGTTTTTCTCGGCAAACAATGCAAAAACGTCCAATCGGGGTTCGCACCACTTTTTCTCGCCATAGCTTCCGTGACCTGATAACCTCTGAAAGCCGTCAATCGAGCTTCCTTTTCGGCCTCTTGACCCATTGAGATCCAAGTATCAGTAACAATCACATCAGCATCTTTAACAGCTACAGACGGATCACTGGTGAATTCGACTGTCCCAGCTCCCGGCTCTTTACTGTATGATACAGCATCAAACTTTACATCTGGCTCGACTTCGTATCCTGATGGACACGCAGCTGTTATGGATGTTCCTAATCTGGGGAGTGCCAGGAGGAGATCATTCAGTATGTTGTTAGCATCCCCTACCCAGGCTATCTTCAATGGCGGCAGCGGTGGCAGAATTCCACTGCTACATGATACTTTTGACAATGCATCAGGTACATAGCGTTCATATAACGCAGCTATATCAGCTAGGATTTGTAAGGGGTGGAATTTGGCTGACAGTGCATTGATTACCGGTACACTAGAATATTGAACTAGTGTTTCAATTTCCTCGTGTCCTCCTACTCTAGCAAACAAGCAGTCTACCATGGATGATACTACAATAGCAGTGTCTTTCAATGGTTCGCCTCCCGACAATTGTACATCGTCCTTGCCGAGAAATATGGGATGCCCACCGTAATAAGTCCACGCGGCTTCCGCGGATACGCGTGTTCGTGTACTCCTCTTTGCGAATATCATGGCCAGGGTTTTACCGTCTAGTGGTTTTGTGGTTGGTTTGATGTTGGATGTCACGGCGGCCTTTAGTTCAAGCGATCGTCGGATTAATACTAGGATTTGTTGCACTGATAGATCCTTCATGCAAGTCAGGCTTCGTGGATATGGACCGTGTTGGGTATGGTAGAATTGGCGTGCTCGATGGTGTTTGGTGACTACCGTGATAGCAGTGCATTGCTTTGTTACTTGGTTGACAGCTCTCTGATGAATTAATGATGTTGCCATGATGGCCTTTGAACGGTGTCTGTTGCGTAGTATAGTGCTTCAATCCTGATGATTCATTCACTATATAAGAGTACAACAATTATGTTCCAGCTAGGAGATACAGTGCATAAAATTCATTGCTAGGAAAAAACAAACTTACCCTGGTTGGTGTAGAGCACGTCGCGAATTTGCTCGACAATGCAATACATAGACTGGAGTACAAAGCAGCACGGTATCAATGAGGCGGTGGCGCCGGATACCTTCAGCCTTGGTTCCTGCTGATTTGGATATGGTTGTTGGGGGGGTCCGTATACACAATATTGACACCCGGCTCCACCACCTAAAATGCAATATATGCAGGAACAGAACGATGGAAGTCTTGAATGTGATGTATGCAGATCAGCTCATAGGCGATTCCATTGTACGGAATGTCTCAATGACAAGTACGCACACATGTTTGATTTCCGGGTTGGAGTCCTCACGCCCTGGTCATACACCAGTTCATGCGACATCAACCAATCTCAATAGGATACGGTCTCAGAAGCTCCTGTCGGATTCTACCGGTGCCGAACGACAACGAATAGCCGATGCCATATCATCTAAATTGGTCAGCAGGCCTCCGACCGGTGTGGCATTTGACAAGTTGTACGAGAGCAAGCAAGCCCACGTAGAATGTTTGAAGGCCGACATTGCCAAGACCAGGAATCGTATACAGGCTAGTAGGTTGCCTCTCAGCCACGCTCTTCTGCATCCCCTGGTGTATTCGCTCAATGGCCTCACAGACTCAACACCACAACAGCTCAAAATCAACTGGCTGACCTACGAGCAAAAAGGGACAACAGAAGACAGCTATTAGCCAATGCTGTCGCTGCACTGGAATCGGGGAAATTTAGATCATCGCCTAAAAAGTTCGCAGAAACGAAAGACACGAAGGGGAATGCCCACGTGGATTATGAATCATTAGTACAATGTCGCCATGAAATCGTCAGAGAACTAGTGTCTGTGTTCAAGCTACGGAAAGTGGCTGCTAGGCTACCGCCAACTAATGATTCTAGTGTCACCCACCGTACAAGCCCTACGTTGAATGTGATGCCACATAATCATAGCACGTCAACTAGTCTCTCGCAATCGACCACAACCATTAACAGCACGAGTACGTCAAGCAACACATTATCGGCTTTACATGGGGCACCAGCAGCTTCACCGATTCAACCTAAAGTTTCCAGTAATGTCGCAACAGCAATCCCAACACGAACAACCCCAGAGTACAAAATCGTGAATGTCAGTTTCACTTGCTATGGCGACTATTTCCTGCATCCACCCGAACGTTTCAATGCGGCCCTAGGTTATATCATATATATGACGATCATATTAGCACACTACTTGAATGTGGTGATACCTTATGAATTGGTTTGGAAGGGGAAGGAGTCATATGTCCAAGCTCACCATCCTGGCACCAGCAAGTATGTGAATGAGTTTCACCTCATGGTCATTGCTACGTTTCGCCTAATCACAACACATAGTCAAAGTCCGCTGTATCTCAATCAAGAGAATGTAGAAGAGTTCACAGTTGGGGTAGCCATGCTGAATTTTGATATATCCTACTTATGTTGGACGCAAGGCAAGCTGATACCGCTGGAGGAAACGCCTCAGACATTGAGGAATTTGGCCGAGTGCTGTGAGGCCTCTAAGCCCGCGTTAGTTGTGACGTACTTGTTCACATTATGCTCCATAATTCTGATTTTTTGCGTCTTTATAGTAATCAACTGGGTAAGCCATCTTCTCGTCATCGTCCATATATCAACCCCTCTGCCGCTGCTCCTGCGACATCTTACTACAGCAATGGTCAACCGCAGCAACATGATGCATTCCCACTCAAGATTAGTGAGGTGGTGAAACTACATCAAAGGATTCGAAAAGAGCCAAATAATAGTCACGTCATCAGATCTGTACCCAGCAATGGTCCTAGTGTTGCGTTTGGATCAAGTCGGGGTAATAGTATCAAAAAGGATTCTAGGCCTAGTATGAATGATCCGGATGGACTCGATGTTGCGGCCATGACTATGGATGATGATTTTGTTGTAATACCACACTTCAAATGATGTTTACATGTATAAGGTTATTATTGGTTTGTAATGATCTCAAATTCATTCATTATTAGTATCTATCCCATTACAGACTCTTCCTTTGGAGCGTGTCAAATCCCAATCTCCCAAACCCCAACCCTGTCCACAAGCAGCGGAAACGCTCAAAACATCCCGCCCTGTCTCCTGCAACGGGTAGTAAATCCCTCATATATCTATCATCGAGGCTTAGTCACATAAGCACATAAAAGAATGAACGCACGTCGAGTTTTAGTTGTATCACAGCCCATTCGAATAGCCGCAAGGCATATTGGTACTAGAGTCAACCCTACGAGACAAGCTACTGCCGCTGGTAAGTCTGCTCGCTCTTGATATCGTTACTCATTGGAGGTCGAGTGGTCGCCCCTCGTCAATTGGGCTCGGCAAGAAAACTTGATTGATCCAAGTGTCCTAACTCGTGAAACCACGGTATAGCATCCATAACGCCACAGCCGTATAATCATCCGACTGTCATCACAGCACTCACCCAACAAGACGAGATCGAGCTGGTGAAAACCGTACGAGAATATAGAGCTTTAAGAAATAGATGGTTTAGAGAAGGAAAAAGCATAGGCTTTGTGCCTACCATGGTAAGCAGCATGTCGCACACGGCAAGGGGCCATCGGCGCAATACGACCAGCTGTTTTGACATTTGGGATCCTGCACCTTGTTTAACCCCGTACTCGCACCACCAGGGCGCGCTGCACGAGGGCCACGTTTCGCTAGCCGCGCAAGCACGGCGCGAAAACGATATAGTCGTGTCATCCATCTTTGTCAATCCCGCGCAGTTCGCACCCACCGAGGATCTAAGCAAGTACCCGCGCACGCTCGCCGGCGATCTGGAGCTGCTGGACGGCGCTGGTGTTGATGTCGCGTTTGTGCCGCCCGTGGACGAAATATATCCAGCCGGCATCGTGCTGGATGTCGAGTCGCAGACTGGAAGCTTTGTCGACGTAAAGGGTAAGAGCCATCAGATGTGAGTGTGTCCCTGCCTTGTGTGTATCCGGCCGCGCGTGTTGTGCTCACCCGCAGCGCTAGGGAGGGAATGATACGGCCGCACTTCTTCCGAGGCGTCGCGACGGTGGTGACCAAACTGTTTAACATCATGCAACCTACCCGCTCTTACTTTGGCCAAAAAGATGCCCAGCAGTGTGTCGTCATAAAATCAATGGTCCGGGACCTTCACATCCCAACTGAAATAGTTATAGCCCCTACCATCCGGGAGCACGATGGTTTAGCCATGTCTTCGCGAAACCGATACCTCAGTCCGGAAGAACGCAGTGTGGCCCCCATCCTGTATAAAGCCCTAGCCGAGGCACGCAGTGCTTACGATAGGGGATACAACGCGAGGGACGATATCATACTAGCTGCTCAAAGAGTTGTGGAAGCTGAGCCACGAGTCAAGTTGGAGTATTTGAGTTTGGCTAACCCTTTTACACTCAAAGAGGAAAGGCACGTTACGAGAACGAACGGTGCTATCTTAAGTGGGGCTGTCAAGGTCGGAAAGACTAGGATTATTGATAATATGTTGCTGGGTATCAGCGTCGAGAGATGGTCTTCGCAAAGCTAAATTGCGTACGCTTCGACTAGCAGTATACTTCTGCAGTAGACTTGCCGCGCACGCAACAGGAGCTTGAGAACAGAAAAGTAGTTCTGCCGGCAGTCAGTACAACATATAGACTAATAATACCGTCTCCTATCTTACATAATTTTAAATTTGAAGTTATACATACGTCATCGATATATCTGAAACAATAGAAACTTTCCTCTGCCTCTAGAATTACTCCACACAATTCGGAACAGCGCCATTTTATTGACAATGAAACAGATACATGGTTCAGTACGCGGAAAATAAGAAAAACCGGTACATGGCGCAATACGACAAAATCATTGACAAACGCCAAGCCACTCATAAAACAAGGATATGATCAGTCATGTAAAGTTGGTTGTCTTGGTAGCTATGGCCTACATGTGATGAATGACTTCAGTTGAAGAATACTTATGACAATCAGTTTGTTAAAGGGTTGACATGGCTCTCAGAAGCAGATACGCTTGTGGATTCCAGACTCATCAAAATTGATCAGTGGATTGACAGATGTTGGAAATAGCATCATCATCGAGCATCTGCGACCTCTTTTATGTCAACATAAGTGTTGCCTACTTACGATTCATTGCTCCTTGGGAAAGGCGGAAACAGAATGCCTCATAAGCCTAACAGAAGTTGAAACGTTGGCACTCATCTCTAGTAAAGCGTTATTATAGGTTCGCTGATTCGTGATGAGTCAGGACTTCTTAGAGGATTGCTCGATTCTTCGATGCTGAGGCACCTCTCGACAAACGATTGACATCTTTCTCACAATTCACTACATCCGCAGACGGCAGAGATAATACAATGACACATACCTAGCGTCAAAATAGGTGAGTACCGACCGGCTAGTGCTCAGTTCATAATTCCATTTGAACAGCCATTGGAGTCAGCAACGCCTTAAATTCTGCATCAATATGAAAATTTCGGGAGTCGCACGAAGTGCATCTCAACCAAAGTATTTTAAGAATACAATGATGTGTCCTCATTCTCCAAATGAAACTAGTATCCAAGAATGACAGAAAAAGCCACTTCTCACCTTGCAACAAGTTGGACGGTATCCATCCAGATAAATCGCACAGATGAACGTCCGGGCATGTTGAATGGTTGATGGATGTCATTGTTATTGCTTCATAATAGCAATGTTGATGTTAAATGGTTGATGGATGTCATTGCCGGTGCTTGATAACAGCCATGTTGATGTTGATGGCCGGTTAAATAATCTGATAATTTAGCATGATGGAACGGCGGATGGATTCATCCAACTGACAACTGGATGCAAGCTCTGTCATGAAATGATGCACTCCTCCTGCACCCTGAAGTAGTTCAGACAGTTCCTTGTTGGATGCTGATTGATAGTTTGTTGTGAGTTTGGTTACTAGGAATCAAAGTCATGGAAAGCAGATTTTAGGCAAATCCGGGTAAACTATCACCCTCATGATAGATGGCGATCACGCGTGAAATCTACTTCGGACTTAACGGGATTACAGCAAGGCCGTAACTGCTCGTAGCATATCGGCACATCACTGCCTCGGCCACAAATTCGAGCCATTCCGAGCACTGTCAATTGGAGAGGTACGTATGACTATCATGTGCCTATAGTAAGGCGCTGCATTCACATTATGCCATAGTCTTGAACACTGCCGAAATACAAGATTCATTTTTAAGGATCAACATCTCCACCATTCATCTGTCGCAGCTTCCTCCATGGGAGATGCATCAAGGGGAGACGATGCAGATACAGGAAGTCATGACAGTTTCCGAGAACACGATCGTTTTCTCCCTATAGCGAATGTAGCTCGAATCATGAAACGAGCATTGCCTGAAAGTGCCAAAATTGCGAAAGATGCCAAAGAATGTGTACAAGAATGCGTATCGGAGTTCATATCGTTTATTGCTTCTGAAGGTGCGTATCTTTGACGTCGGAAAATCTATTGCCAAAGATATCGCGATGACAGCGTTTATTGGAACCTAGCTGCTGAGAAATGTCAGGAAGAGAAACGGAAGACTATCAATGGCGATGATGTACTACGAGCTATGCAGTCGTTGGGGTTTGAAAACTATAGGGAAACACTACAGATTTATCTACACAAGTACCGAGAAGTGAGTGATCTGTGATGAGCTTCCCTTTACAATGATATGCTGACAGGACATGCATCCAGACTGTCAAACTGGAAAAAGCAGCAACTGCAAGCAGTACACCGCAACTATTGAGTGGTATTCCAATGCCTGGTGGCGACGAAGTTGCTTATTACTATCCGGAGCCGTCCCCATAACGTCATTACATCTTTTGTACATAGTCCGCTAGCCTGTTTGTGTTTTCTTAACAAGTTTTTCCGTCGGTGTATGAATGTATTAATGTGGAAGTATATCACACGCAGACACCCACCGGCCGTGCGTATCTGTCGAAAGTTCATAAACAGAAATGGCCAACTCTCTTCGAAACACCCACAACGTTACATCCTGTCCATTTTCCATGAGAAGGCTGGAAATGACATAACCGACGGCGCCAACGTTCAAAACTCTTCATTTTTACCAGCAACGACCCCAACCCCCGTTGATGAAGCACCGTTCATCCGATTTAAACCAACAAAAGTGATCTCATATTCCAGTAGCCTCAGAATCTACTGATCCAATGAGTGCTAACAGTACAAACGAAATGGACATGACAGACATTGGACTCCAACCACACTTGGGACAACCAAATATCCAAGCGTCGGCATCCTTGAGCCATAGAGCTCAGACTGATAATCCAAGTATGATTAGCAATGTCGGTCCATCCGCACTATCATCTCCCACTGTGAACACAACAGCATCACCAAAGTATAAAAATCCAATTACACCAAACTCATCCCAAGCTCAATCAATCCAACGAGTACGATCAAGACGAGAAAAGCCATCACCACCGTCATCGTTTCAAGAACCCGCTGTTGCGGTGGACAATAGAACCAGCGCGGCGACGATCAACAGCAACGATATGAGCCAATCTACCTCTGCATCTACACTAATAGGTAGTGTGGATCAACTGTACGCTGCAGCAAGCCCTGCCAGGCCAGAAAAGCACAACAATGCCGCCATGTCATCATTAGCACACCAAGTTCCATTATCGACCAATACAAAAGACAATCATCCCACCATAACAAATCAACCCATTCCTCAACAATCATCTGGTTTATTCCATAGACCGTCCATGTCTTCAGCACTTCCATATCGAAATAACACATCACACTCGATTGTCGATTATCAATATTACCGAAAAGGCGGTAGCTCCATTCATTCAGCAAATGAGTTCTTGCAATCCCTCACTGCCAAGACCTCATTCAACTCGAGAATGTCAGAGATAAATAGAAGGAACTACTGGAAGTTTGGTAAGGAGAAGATCTTGTTTCTGGCTGTCAACGCTGTGGTACGCAACCGTTTCTCGCCAGGTCATACCTTCTCTTATCAAGTCAACTCTAACAAAACATTGTTCCTTGACGATAGTTTACACTAGCAGGAGCAAGTATCTTTGTCTTGACCATGTTCAGTTGGTCAGATGCCAACTGGTATGGACCAATTGTGCGAATAGCACAGCCAGACGTCCTAGGTTTCTCAACAGCAATCGGTATCTTGATATTGGGGATGGGCCTGATAGGATTTATAGGTGCTTTTTCTCATAACAAGACCATGGTTGGATTATTTACACTGACCACGGTGCCGACATTCATCCTCATCATTGTCACACTATACGTATCATTCAAGTGGATCAATGATTCCAGATGGGAGCAGAATTTCGCATCGAGGTATACTACCGAGTATTCTAATCAAACCAGATTGCTCATTCAGAATAAGGTATGGTCAAATAGGCGTTTTGTATTAACTCTAGATAAGTCATCAACTGAGATGTCACTTCTGTAGTTCTCGTGTTGCGGATTCTATGCAGCAGGAGATGAGTCTGTGGTGTATGATGGAATCCGATGTATCGAAGGTGTCCAATGGACGTTTGATGCAACACTAGGGGAGAACCAATTTGATCAACCAGTCTTACCACAACCATGTTATGAACCATTCAATGATTTCACTCACGCATATTTACGATCTGTGTACATTGGCTGTATTGGATTATTGCCATTGACGTTACTTTCCTTTGTGGCCGGTATCCTGGCGACAAATCATATCTACGACTAGGGCCGTAGGAAATGGTGCCACATGTGGCAGTTAGGACTGTATTCTGCTTATAGCACTAGCATCATATGTCTGTTTATCTTTTATTGCTTTTACTCTATGGAATGAGGACCTATTCCTGAGAAGTTCATTTTGTAGGATTCACATACAAACCCTTGTTTGTTCTAGATCATTATCGTAATTATAAGTTTATATTATCACAAGTTTCCCTCATTGTACTATAGTATAAACCGGCGGTTTTAGATCATTATCATAATTCCAAGTAATATATTATTGCAATGTAGTGTACACAGGACTCATGTTAGTGCAGTGAATTGCCATTGCGTTAAACATGCTGCTGTACACCCAGTATCAACGGAGGGCGACAGCAGTTGAAAAGCGCAATTGATATCACTAGGTACAGCCAGCTAACTTCAAGGCGAAGACAGAAAACATGCGAGTTTTATAGTCCGACGCCACACTTCCCTTGGCTGTCTTGCGCGAACCGTGGACAGAATAATTTTTAGATTATTATTATTGTAAAGACGTATGTTACTTTCTTGATGTAAATTACCTACAAATTAGATCACGACCACAGCTTTAAGTAATACATTATAGCTTGCCTCGTCGCCATATTCTGGCTACCATGATTTTAAAAACGCAAAAAAGGCGTGGCAACAGACCTATGATGCGAGTAATTACCAGTCATCAAAGTTTCCAAAGGACTGCTTAGCGACTGTCTTGACTTTCTTTGCTTCAGTCATTTCTGGGCCGTCACCGTCAAGAATACTACCAGGCCTCTTCAACCTTTCGGTTGCTGCGACCATAGGAGGCGTGGATGATGCTGCAATGTACTTTCCGATGGCTGTACTGGTGTTTACGGGTGGCGCCGAGGAGGGCGATTTAGATGATGGTGCGAGTAAACGCGGTGCTGTGCGAATCTATAGCCACAGACGAATCGTCAGCTCCGTGCAGGTCTGTGCGGATACGTAATGTGATGATTGCTCACCCTGTGAGCTTCCTTTTGAGCAGCTTCAGCCATCTGCTCGACTTCTTTCTGTAAATCCGCAAAGGGATCAACGAATACCACTACATCCTTGATCTGTATTGGTTCCTACGTAACGACAGATGATGAGTATGCAGCTTTGGGCTGTTTCATTCATTCGCAACATACGGTAGGTCGATCTCTATCATCCGTTGGCACCTTTTCCATCTTAGATAGGGTTTCTAATCCGCCAACTACTTTTCCAAACACGGTGTGCTTGTTGTCCAAGTGGGTGCACGATTTATATGTTATGAAACTAGATGTTTATTCACGTTTGGTTGCTCAGGGAAAATAAGGATTGAAAAAAACACTGGGATAAAGACGTACAACTGCGATGAGTTTGTGTCTTTGCCCCGATTGGCCATGGACAGGATGCCACGTCCAGTATGAGAGAGATTTGGTTTAAAGTCTAGTACAAATACGTTTGGTCGCACTGATGCTTGATCTGAGAAGATACGAAACGATACAACTCACCATCCTCAAAGTTCTTCTTCCAATATGATTCACCGCCTTTGCCAGTTCCAGTCGGATCGCCACCTTGTATTATAGAATTCTTGATTGATCGGTAGAATCTCACGTTCTTGTAGTAACCTAGTTTATCTTGAATTAGGAACCTGCAGAAGAATTACGGTCGTTGTTTGGGCAAAGACATACCAGATTTGGCCAACATGACGAAATTATAACAGGCTTTTGGAACTTGGGTGGCGAGCAGCTCTATATTGATGTCTCCCAGGTTCGTTTGTATCTGTACAAAGGCATTCTTTTTGATTGCACCAGTGCCAAACATGTACTCGTCCTTGTTGAATTTGGCCAGTGTGTTCTTGAGTTGAGGTACGAGTACCGTGGATGTGAGACTGGATGATGCTGCGCCTGTTGAATAGTGTGCCTCATTGTATGCTCTCGTTTGCTTTGAGACAAAGGACGGTGTTAGAGTTACTGGGGCGTTCGGCGTTGCTGCAGAGGGGGGAGTTGATTTTACTTGGGACAATACTCGTAACATGGCACCTGTTGCTTTTATATTTGATGGCTCCTCGTGCGGAGGTGTTGCGGCAGCTTCATCTGCAGCGTTACTGCTAGCTGCTACTGCGGCGGCATCGCCAGCAACAGGTTTCAGATCATTCTTGACGTAGTAGAATTCGTTAATGTTTCTATGGCTACCAAGATTATGCGGATCCTGGATAGTTATGATGTCTTTTCTGGTGAATGGCTCATCCGTCAATAGGTCCTTCCAATTCTTGGGCTCTATGTTGAGGGACTTGACAGCATCGTACGAGTACACGTTGCCAGTCTGCTTGATGGCTACTATATGGGTATGTTGGTTGAATGTTTTCAGGGTGACGGGACAATGGTATGAGGCGTCGGCCGACTTTGCAAAGTTGAGTTTGAACAAATCCTTTGTTTCGAGTTTCTCATTGTTGACAGGGTTTGTAGCGTACTTTTTGATCCATGGGATGATGTTGACGAGATCGAATATGACGCCGTCCTTTGTGCATACGGGATGCTCGAATGGGGTGAGAGTCAGGGAGCAGCACCAAAACGGAAGACTTTTGTATTCGTTGTTGATTTTCTTTTCTTTCGCTCCACCGAAATCTCTGGCCCATTCCTGCAAGGTTGGAGCAGCATCAGTTAGCAAGCGACTGGGCTAGGACGTCCTTGCTGGGTACGCCGTGCACTGAGGATGTCGTCGAGGCTAGGTTGGGACACGTATAGGCGCTACATTATATGCTACTCACATCTCGCGTAATGTACAATTTGTCCCTTTTCTGTTGCCTGCCCATTCTTATGGTATATAGAGCAGCGGCCTTGGTGGCGATACACTTGCTCTAATATGAATAATAAGAATAAGGCACTTTTCTTTATTCCAGCTGTGCGCCGTACGTATACAGCCCTTTGTCACAAGAGATCACGGGGCGATCAAGGCCCATCACACGCAAATGCACACCATGCCGGGCGGGACTCATCATCGAAACTTTCTCGGATACGAGTGTTTATGCGTACAGTCGCCCGCGGCGTTCCTTATGCGTCCGCTTCTAACAAAGGACGATCCAGCATGAGTGCGTATTATATTCTATATTTAAATTTGACTTGGGCGTGCCAACATCGAGATCGTGCCGATAACAAACGCCAGCTGTACATCATCAATCATCGTGTCATTCGCAGACTATAAGTAACCATAAGTCTTGTCTATGAATTACTGAAAAGCAAAGTCGCAGCATGGCTGGGCAGGTTGGGCCTGCATCTGCATCTGCATCTGCCACTCCTCCGTCGCAGCCTAGTGAAGCGGAGACTGTCAGCACCAGTCAATCCCACGAGGTTGTGGTCGATTCCGCAACCCCAGGAAAAGGTTCTTCATTCAAGAAAAGACTAGGGACAATGATTTCCGTCGGAAATGGTATCGTCTCCTTGCCCCTATTCTGATCCCTTCTTGTTGCTCTGATCGTGATCAGGTCATTGGCCGCTCGCACGTCCTATATCTGACTTGCCACACTTTAACCAATCTCAGGCGTATCCAACAGATTATACGCACAAGCCCAAGCTACATCTACCTCGTCGTCCCTCTCTCCCCCAGTAGAGGGATCCGAGACAGATCCCCTCATACCCAGAATCGCCCGCTTGGAGGAAAGTACAGAAGCTAAGAGGAGAAGAATCAGATTGATAGTAATAAACAGTGCATTAGTACTCCTATCAATAGCTGCTGCCCTTGTGATCGTAGTGTTCTTTCTCCGCAAAGCTTCAGGTTCCGAACCATTACCTTCACCGCCACCTCAACCCCCAGGTGACGTACCAGGCGATAGTCCAAACCAGCCCATACAGAAACGTCTCCCGAACTGGTTGGTACCATATCAATATGATCTAGACATCCTCGCCGATATAGGTCAGGGCACATTCGCCGGCATAGTCCACATTTATACCAGCATAATCCGCCCAACCGATAAGGTGCTTTTCCATGCAGTGGGATTGCAGATAAAAGAATCGTCTGTAGTCTCCGCCACGGATGTGCCCTTACAGAATCGTAAGACTGCCGACGTCGTAGAGTATGACCCCACCAGCCAAACCCATACCATGCAGTTACCAACCCTCCTGCAAGCTGGTAACTATACTATCAGAATAGAGTATGCTGGAATTATGCAAAAGATCGGAAATTACTATGGGTTTTTTCAAAGTGAATATTATGACAGAACAGCCAAAGTGCACAGAATTGGTGCTACTCATTTCGAAACTACTGGCGCCAGGTACAGCGTCTTCCTGTCTAACCACAAATTTTGTTAAAACGAGTTTTCATGCAGCCTCTCTTTGCCTGCCGTAGGTATGCATACCCATGTATGGATGAACCTGCCCTGAAGGCGAGATTCAACATCAACATAACAGCCGAGCAACAATTCACCGTCCTCTCAAATGCAGCGGAAGTCAAAAACATGTTGGTCGACCACCTCGAGGATGGCCATGGCAGGAAATGGATCAAACATATATTTCATACCACTCCACCAATGTCCACGTATCTAGCAGCATGGGTAGTTGGGGAACTCGATAACCTCAGGGCAACTACGCACAACACAACCAGTCCCATCACTGTAACTGTCTACTCGCAGTTGGGACGGGCGTTCGAAGGAGCATACGCCCTCTTTCTCTCGCTTGACATTCTAGATACCTTTGAAGCTTTGCTTGCTATGCCCCTTCCTCTCAATAAGCTGGATATGGTGCCTATACCTGATTTTCCTTTCGAGGGCATGGAAAATCTGGGATTGATCATATTTGATGATGGAGCCTTGAGTGTCAACTCCAAGTAAGCGTTGCCACACAATATCAGGTTTTTGTTTGTCTGACAAGTGTATCAATGCTAAGTACGTCTCTGGCGACAGATACGCAACTACTGCAGAGGTTGAACTGCGTACACAAGATACTGCATTACTCGTGGCTCACGAGATAGCACACCAATACTTTGGCGACATGAAAACCCAGAACTGGTGGAATGAAATATTCCTTGCGGAAGGTCTTGCCGAATTTTATCAAGTACGGTCTTGGGAGTACCGCTGATTTGTCGAGTTCTCTTTCTATCTATATAAGCTGCCCTCCGTCTATAGTTCAAAGGTGCTGCGACTGATCTCGCCCTCACCATACAACCACAATTTGTCAAATACGAACACATCCCAGCGTTCAAAGCGGATGTATCCAGATTCGCCCATCCGCTAGTCCCGAACGCAGCAGACACTATCCCTGTCTACTCGTTTGACGAAATAACATATGATAAGGGTGCTTCATTATTGCGAATGTTGGAATCATGGATGGGTGGCCATGACGAAGCCTGTGGGCCTTTTTGCAGAGGTATTCAGAATTACGTAGCCGCCGGATCATCCGTTAGAAGTGTCGAAGATATGTGGAGCGCCTTGGAAGGAGCGAGAAAGGATCTGAATAGCCAGTTCACGATTGCCGACATTATGGAAGGGTGGATCAGGCAGCCGCATACCCCACGTGAGTTGTGGTCATGTCCTTCCCACTTTGATACAGAATTTTCGCCTCTGGATGACCCTTGTTTATGTAGTGCTAACGGTTGAAAATGCAACGAACTCGTTTGTTATAAATCAACAACCACTGACACTCGACAAGGACTCTGACTTCGTATACACATGGACGGTACCACTGGAATACACGGAAATCCCGGATAATGGCAGCAGTACCAGACCTGCAACTGTCACCGCCGTCATGAGTCCCAATACCTCATTTACAGTCAAGCATGGCGACGGGAATGGTTTGTTTCTGGTAAACCCTCATCGCGTAGGATTGTACAGAGTCAACTATCCACATCAACTATGGACTCGTCTGGCACAATCAACAGACGTACTTTCGATACCTGAACGTGCCGGTCTAGTATCCGATGCTTTGCACTTTTTGAGCACGAGACGATTAGATGCCACTCCCGCACTGGATACCACACTGTTTTTGAAGAAAGAACTAGACTCTACCGTATGGGCTGCAGCTGTGGAAGGATTCTGGGTTTTAGATGCCTCAGTAGGTATGCATCCTACAGCGATCGTCTTGAAGAACTACATAAAGACGCTGGTTGGCCCTGTGGCTGCGGAGTTAAGATGGGTTGAGCCAGTCAGGAACGTCACTCAACCCAGAGCTGCGCATCAGAGAGCATTAACGAGGGGTATAGTGTTCCCTGTAGCCGCCTGGGTTGGTGAGACACTGGTACTGAGTGGTGCGCAGGAGTATTTTGACATGTTGACAACGGCCAATCTGACTGAAGTCCTCGACCTTCCGCCATTCACGGATCAAGTCATGGTCAATACCATATATATCGCTGTAGTTAAATATGGAGGCCCAAAAGCATTTGATTTGATCTGGAAGAATTATACTACGCCGATTGATAGGAATCCTGGTTTATTGCCGGGTGACTTATTGACGGCATTATCGTGGACACCCGACACAACGAATCAAGTGAAACTGTTGGGCTTGCTGCCTTCTCGCCCGTTAGAAGAACAGATCAAAGCTCTGGATGCCTTGAATAGTGCGTCAATTTTGGGTCATACTCTAGTCTGGGAGTACATCAAAACCAGATTGGACATTTTCAATAAGCGTCCGTCGAAAGCATTGACTGTCTTGGCTGGAAGTGTAGTGAGTAGATTCTCACCGGGGCTAGTGAATGAGGCTATACAGCTAGTGGAGAATGCCATACCCGGACGACCTTGGTATGACATAGATTGGAATGACGGTAGAGAAACAAGTTTGTTCCTTGGTATTCGTAAGGGTATCGAGCGAGCTCTTGTGGCTGCCAAATTCAGGGATGAGAAGAGAGCAGAAGTACTGGACTGGCTGATTCTCAATCTTTCTGAATAGAGATCTATACAATTGCGCTCTTTTTTTCGCCGTTCCGCCAACTTGCAATAATCAAATTAGTGTACCGTTACGAGAGTATAAAATATCAATTTGTCTATTGGCTACCTCGGTGTCG
>QEAN01000276.1:0-10139 GCA_006535955.1 Synchytrium endobioticum | reverse complement strand
TTATATACAAATAAATTATCCATGGTTTGGGAATTAGGGTCTTAGCTCGTGTCTGCCATCCATCAATAATTCATCCATCCATCCAAACGTTCATTCATCAAGCATCCATCCATTCACCCATCCATCACATATCAGACAATAACTTACGTTTTTTTTTGAAAATCACTTGTTTTGAATAGTTGATTGGTCTATTGGTGTGTGGCTGTCTTAGCAATCGGTCATGAAAAAAATAAAATCAACACGGATACGGCTTGGGCTATAAGTTGAACGAGATGTTAGCGCTATTCGTCAAGTAATGTTTCGTACTAAACGATACACTTCGAGGAATTCCGGCGGTACAGCAAGTGACAGGATGATTGGATGTAAGGCGACAAGGTGTCCTTTTATACTTGCACACCCGAGGCACGTGGCATGTCATGGACAACAACTACGTATAACACGTAAGGTATAGTTATCGATAGCTACTGAGAAGCTTCCCGTCGCGTATGGCGCGTTACCATCTCGTATTCATCCCTCTTACACGGGAACAATCGCACGATACAGGGTCACAAGTTGACAGGTTTCTCAGTATAAAGATCCATCACTTCTACTTTCACCCAAACTCATCCTCCAAGCAAAGACGTCCACAAGCTATTGGACCGTAATTCAAAACCCGGGCCTGGCCGCCCTTAAGGCCGGGGGTGTGATTGAATGATTGGATGGATGGATGGTGGATGTTTGCTGTTTGGATGGATGGATGGTGACGGAGAGTTTGCGTTATACATTTAGTTCTTGACTAAATGACTAACTACCTCTTCGCAACCCCCAATAGGCGGGGCACCTCCTCCGCCTCCGGCCCGCCCTCTGGCTCGAAAGAGCCGGAGGGGAAAAAACCGTAAAAAGAAAAAAAACCACACGACCAGGCCCATCCAATGAGTTGGCCACTTATTATGTCATTGCGTTGTCCGTACATCTGACTCAACCCATTGATTAGGGGAATCCCTGGATGAGGAACTGGCCCGGTATATGGGGCGGAGGCACTCCTCATAATTCCATAGATACATCCGTAGTTTTGTAATATAATAATAGCGAGATTCCCCACTCCATCTCTACACAGCTCTGGCCAGTCCTATTGCTGCACACAGTCAGCTGCGTACCAAGCACCAAGCACTACGCCCGTGAGCCACCACAAGTGCCCACAGTGCACCAGTATACGAATGACGAACCTCAGTCAGTCCTTTGATGTTCAGATACCCGCATAAGAAGCTTTCTCGCAAATCCACATGCTATGGACTCAACACGATGAGTTTAGCCCCTGAAACAAGGCATGTATCAGCAATGTGCAGAATCAGCTGTATTTCAACTGAAACGTTATACGTGCTTCAGCGCGATCGGACAATGACCATGTTGGACGACGGCAATGATAGCGAAAGGAGCTCGGCGGCTGATTACAGGCCTTCAGGTAGCTCGGGCAAGGGCAGACCCCAAGTCTCCTGAGAGGGCGCATCAAGCATTCCAATGAATCGGATCTTCACTGCTAACACATACTATCCGCATGAGCTAGCCGAACTAGCGCAGGACGCGGCCGAAGCGAATGTGCTTTCCTGATTTGACTCATTTGTCAGGCTGCTGGGCGAAATCGATAGCCATGATATTTTATGATTGAGGAGAAAACATGCGGTTAAATAGGTTCGTCCGCTTATCGTCGGACATCTGCTTAGGTCGGACATGGATTGGACATGTGGCGACCTCTCCGGCATCGACATTGTCGATATATACCAGGATGAACTGTACACGTTATTTGGTACACGAAAGCGTCAGTTTTCTTCCTAGTTGCGATTGATATTGATGTCACAATCGCATTACATGTTTGTTTGAAATGTCACACTTACGCATCGGGACCCAGAGTGGCTAGTATGCCTGATGAACACAAATGTCAGCTTCTCCTTCTCTTGGATCGATGAATGCGGCCAATTCCTCGCATTGATCCATGTAGTGACCTTCCGTGCTGCAGAAGTTACAGACACGTGCTTTCAACCTCGTTCCATGGGTTGAGGGATTCACTCTGGCGCTCCGGCACTGGTGAGTGTGATGGGAAGTATAGTTCTTCCCGTCTGCCTTGCAGCGCGAGCATTCCTTTCTGCTGCCGCTACCTGCCTTGTATGGATTGAACCGTGTATGGCACCCATGTACCTTTTCTTTTATGTAGGCCGAATTCGTGACCTCAAGTAGTGTCGCAGATCGTTCGTCCATCGTCTTTCCAAACACGTCTTCATTTCCGAGCTGGTCGATATTGCGGGAAATAATATCGACCACGTCCTTGAGCTTTAGTTCCTCATGTCTGCTCACGATGGTCTGGATGATGTGCAGACCTGCCGGGTGTTATGCTTTAGTGCACTTGAACTAGATTGCACTGAAAATAACCTGAGTGGACTTAGATGACTTGATTAGTGTTGAACTAAGCTCTCTTCTATTCAGCAATATAACGTTATGAGATTACAAAGGGTTTATATGACTGAGAGGTTCACGTTATGAGACGATTCATAACACCGGGGTATTTGGAATGGTCCTCATCAACACCAGACAGACGCGAAGGGTGGATACCAACAGCTTCCTGCATCAGACGAGATGTGTTGGCATGCAAATGGACCTGGCGCTCCCATGGCCCTGGGTCTGGTCCTTGGACAGGAGACTGGTAGTGGGCAGCGGCGGGGGCGTTGTGCTCCGTTGTCGTAGCAGGAGGGTGGTTGAGTCGATGGTGCACCAGAAGCTTGTGTGTCGATATCGATAAGAGAGACAGGACTCCGTATAAGGACCGCCCTGCAGGCCGCCGTGGCATGGCACGTCTATGTCTATGTAAAGTACACAAAGAACTACATAGCTTCACAAACGGATATAAGGCACTCAACCACGAATCATGTACGTAAAACGTTACAAAGATGGTTCGCATCATCATCTCCCTCGATCCTCGTCATCAATACTAATCCAAGGCATGTCTCTAGGCGTCTGCGTCGTCAAATACGTAGCTGGCGGAGTCGGCGCGTCCAGAGCATTCATCAAGGGGCTCCCAGTCACGGCCGTCCCATGCCCATTGCTTCCCAATGTGGGCACAATCGTTTCCTGTCTGTGCAAAACTGGCGCAGCGTTCGCCGCTGGCGGATGTCTTCTCGGTTGGGGTTTGCGCTCAGGCACGTTTGTAGGTGATGCTGCACTCGCAGCGGCTTGTGAAGCGCTTAACTCTTCGTGGCTTGATCCAATCCCCCATTGCGACGCGCTCACCAGATCCGTTGACCCATTCAACACATCTCCTGATGCAGTCACCAAGCGCCCGGACGCGGTCACCCGAGCATTAGCAAGGCGCCGGTTACGGACGTGGTCACGGCTCTTAGCTATGGCGAAAGCCGCTGCTCCGGCTACCGCTACTGCTCCGACTGACCCGAGAGCGGCTGCCATGATTAATGCGAAATTGCCGTTGTTATCTGACCCCGGAACAGCACTTGGCGACGAGGATGGCCATGGAGAATAGGTCAGGGTTGCTGCGGCAATCGATACAGTAACGCTGCCCACTGTCGTTGTTCCCGCTGCAACGGAACGGGTGCTGTGGGTCGCATCTGCACCTGGCGAGACTATTTGAAGCGTTGCAGAGTCTTGCGGTTCTGCCAAAGATGTTGATCTTGCTGCGCCTGTAACTCCTGCGGTTTCTGATGATGAGGTACTAGTCGTGATTGTAGCAACAGCGCTACTTGCTCCCCCCGTAGGTACTGCACTAGTGGTGGACTGTAAAAAAGTACTTGTGATCGTTCTAGTCGACGTCCTATGAATGCGGAAAGCTCTAGTCAATTTCCCTACTGTCATCCACGTGAAGAAGCCTTACGTGGCAATGGTAGCTGCAGCAAGCTGGACATTAACGGATCTAGACACATCGTCGGCGGACACAATCACTTGCGCACAACCTGCCAAGTTGCTAGGGCCCACCACTGTTGCGCCAGATATTAATTGCGTGGCAGTGAATCTATGGTTCGAGTACAGCATTAGGATGCATGCTTCCTAATCAGAGCTACAAAAATATTCTCGTCGCCTCCACGCATACCTTCCCAGTGAATCATTCGCACTCTGACCCCATTCAGTCCCAGCTAAACTCACTCCAAACAGCGCACTACCCAGCGCATCAGTGCTAATCTTCACCACAAAGGAACTACCATTTACCACTTTATTGTTCGTAGGCTCCAGAATATTCAGCGTCCTCGCAACAAACGTCACTGAGATGGCTGAAACGATATTGGGGTTGCTTGATCCGTCATTTCCAATGACTTTCACTTGACAATTCAATCCAGCTTGCAGCGGGTAACTTGCTTGAACTCGGTATGATCTGATGATAGAGGAACTCACAAACGTAGGCACGAGTTGGTAGGATGAGTAGTTCGAGGGAACGCAGGGTGGATATATCAGGGCTGTGAAGTTCGGAGTCGCTGAATCGTACAATGACGCGTTTGTTGAAATACTATCACGTTCGAATCATAAGCATTGACCAACAGAAGACCAAAGCCAGGGACTTACCCAACTTGAAATCCATTCATGTAAATCAGAGCAGCACCATTGCTTGGGCTTGCAATTGCAATACTTGGTGCATACTGAACGACCACCTGTATGCTGTTGGACCTAATCTGGCCATAGCTGGTCGTGTTTGCAACCACAGCCAACGTCGTTGCATTACACTCCGTGTTCAAGGCAGAGGTATCCAATACCACCAAACTGCCATTGTCCGAGAGATTAGCCAGCGCTATGGTCGAAATGATGCTCGAGTTCCATATGCCACATCCATCAACCACCACATCGACGGTTGAGGTTTGTGAGGTGGTTATATTGGTCCATAGGATCGCCTGTTGACTGTTGACGCCAATGTCGATAGCAGATACGGCTGGCGAGAGGGAGAAGGTGATAACTGGTGCTTGAGCATAGATGCACTTTATGGCTGTCCAGCACAGAAGAATGATGTTGAGTTCCTGCCCCATCCCTATCTGTCTGTCTGTCTGTGTGTCGTGATTCCTTGATGGCTATACCGATGACGACCTTATGCGAGAAATGGTAATGGCCTGAAGCATGCCATAGTGAGACAGAGGCCCAAGATATTATCTCCGACCTCAATGCGTGGCCTTGTCCACGTTCGTTGCGAGGTAAGTTGATGAGACAATCGCTTCGCAATAAACGAACCCAATGCCATCAAGTGACATTCTACTCACTCATCCTGCGGCACCATTGAGGACGCATCCCGTCTTGGCGGACACCATCCCGCGGGGAAAGTCAGCAGTTCATCCGTACACTCAAATTCCCGTTAGGCATCAATACCGAATGACCTCCATCTCAGACGACGTTAGGTATCAATCATTGCCTTTATTTAGATTATACGTGAGTCATCTTGTGCGGAAAACGACTGTGTATGCGTCTATACTAAACCACCAAACCATTTTTACAACAACGACCAACAATTTATGCGAAAGACTCTATACTTGGTTGTATCAGGAAGTGAATGAACCCCATTCGTCAGAGACGTAAGCGAATGCCTTGAACGAGTCCTGGTCTGCATCTGTCAACCTAATGTGATGTATCGATGTGAGACCTGTGCGAAGCTGGATACGAGGGAATCCCATAGCAGGTACTTTGAAAAAATCGGCGTCATAGCCAAAGGATCTTCCTTAGTGAAATCCCGATCAAAGTTGGACACATCCGTAGCAGAACACTATCAGATTGGATTGGTGCCAACTTAGAACAACAGGATTTGCCCTCTTGTATTAGGGCCAAAATACTTGCTATAGAAGGCTTGAAGGGCGGCTCAACCTTCCGAAGGTAGAGTGCATCCCAATCAACACTGGCAAACCATGGATGCTTTTTGATATCAGCAGCATCGGCTCTAGTAGCACCCAATCTTTTTCCCGGATTGGACTGCAATAACTTTTGTATCAAGTTGCTCAGATCTACATCTCGATCTTGTGGCCATGCTATGGGCCGATCCATTATGGCATCTAAAATTTCTCGTTCATCGTCCCCTCTAAATGGGTACTTCCGCACCCACATGACGTAGAGCAGTATACCATATGACCACCAATCGACTGCTCTTGTGTACGTTTCTCCCATTAAAATTTCGGGAGCCATAAAATCTGGTGTACCGCAGAATGTGTTTGTTCGATCACCGTATCTCATGTTTTCTCGGCATATACCGTAGTCTGCTAGTTTAATATGCCCGTCACGCGTGAGTAAGACGTTCTCTGGCTTTAAATCCCTATTTGAAATGGGTGAGACCCATGACGAAAAGCACCATCCATCGGTCAAGCTCCATCTGAACACATTCCTCTGACGAACCTATACACGACATTATGCTGATGGAAATATTCCAAAGCCAACAAAATCTCCGCCGCATAGAAACGAATTCTGTCCATAGAAAGTCTGCCACTCTGAATGTGAAACATTAGGTCACCACCTGATGCATATTCCATAACGAAATACACTCGAGTCTTTGTTTGGAAACACGAATATAGGTTCACCAGGAATGGATGATGACCTCGACTGGCTATCAGGAAAACTCGTAGTTCCGCTCGTATACTGAGGTTGAATGCCATGTGACGACGGTGTGAGGGATCCTTAAAGTAAATGATACGTAAAATCTAATTCCAATAGCCACACCTTTCAACGTCTTGTGTCTGAATGTAGTGATCCTTTCGAAGCACTTTGATAGCACACACCTTGCGGGAGTCTCGTTCTTCAGCCAGCATCACCTACAGCTTAGGTCAATTAGTGCGGACACGACAACAAAAACGTAACATGCTTTCGGAAGACCAAAGCATGCACATACTTTGCCAAAAGCTCCCTTTCCAAGCACAGCCAAGAACGTAAAATCATCCAACCCATTCTTCTTAGCTTTCAAAGCCGCAAGAGAACTACTACTATTCGGAAGTTTGACACTTGGAGTCGTCGTCCCGCTGCTTCTCTTCCCATCAACACCTGGGACACTTAGCGGCTTCGAGGCAGGTGGCGAAAGAGCAGCCATACTCTCACTCTTCTCTGCAAGTGTCGCACTCTGCATCTCCTCTTCCAAAAATTTCAACCGTTTACGCTGATCTGCCTCTTCAATGGCTTTGAGTATTTGATCTACTGTTGCGGCAGTCATCCCACAATAATTCGGTACTACCGATTCACATTCTCGGTGGTATTGGAGTTTACATTCTGCACAACGACGGACCTGATTGCGACCAAGCGGAAGAAGTTGACCACAGTGATTGCACCATGCTGGTGGTGAGACGTTAGCATTTTCGAAACGATGGGGAATATGGTATCTGTTGAATACGGCACTTTGCGATTTCTCTCGCGTGTTGTCCTATAAGAATGCTGATGAGAAAAATCAACCATGAGAGATGCAAAATAATGTACCCTAGCTTCTTGATAACTCTTAATGATACACTTGAGAGCTTGGCGGTAGCATTCCTTGTGCGCTGTGTATTTGCAATCTACAGTGGGTCGGCATGGATTAGACGACGAAAATAATCAGATCCGTATTTTCATTGCTACCTCACTTACGTTCACATCGCAGCCCAAACAATAAAAATGAATTACAAACAGAGCACATTAGTGGCTGATAGAATTGTTGTTGAATGAATTTATGACCTCGTACAAAGGCACCCTTCTTGACTGGTTGCCTACGGAAGATACCTTCATCATTCTTGATGTATATGGCATCGCTTACTATTTCGGTTGTTGCTAATGGTAAGAAAAGAGCATTTCACAGACTGCAACAACATCAACCACACTACATACCAAAGTTGAGTCTTATGCGTATCTGGCCACCAGGCTCCATATCCAACCAAGTTTCCATCCCTTCTCCGCTTTCTTTCGCGGAAGGCAATTGCTGCGGTTGTTTACTGGGTGTAATCGACAAATTAGTATTTGATTGCAACGAGGCCAAACTCCCAGCGCCATCGAATCGATGATTGACATATCTAATATCATCTTCCATATCATGTAGTTTGAACCATATCAATGATAACAGTTTCCCGTCATCATCATACACATTGATCTCCATATCTTGATTGCGGTCAACGGAGATATCAAAATCTTCATTCCAATCTTTTCGAGACGTTTTCGTTTGCGCTCTTGCTACACCATCCACCCGCACAACTACAAACAGTTGAGTGTTTGGTGTACGCCGACCTGGTACATTTACTGCTGTAAGTATGCGTAATCGAAGATGACCTGTCAGTGTATGTCTAGCAGATCTTGTGGAACTCGGTGTGCCAGGTGATGATAATGCTTCAGAGGAAGACGACGGATGCAAATTACCAGAGGAAGCACCTATTGATACGGTGTTTGCTTCAGATGAAGTATTACTGGTTTCCGTGTCTACGTATAATCCTTTATATCGTTCAGCGGCATTCTTTAAAAACATGACTTTTGCGGCACATTCCGACATCTTGGCAGCAGCTTCATCTTTCAATCTTTGATCCGCATTCGGGGTGTTCGCTAGTGCTTGGTTCATCTTTTCTGTTCCATCACGTACTCTTTGTTCTATTTCCAGTTTGCTACGGACTTCTTGGAGCTTGTATTTGACCTTTGGGGTGGTATAGTTTGGATCATGTTTCAGGTATTCGAATACTGGGAGCGGGGAGGTAGCAGCATTGATTGCTTCTCTACTTTTTGCTATAGCCGACGGATAATCGTTGACGGCGACTTCTGGCAGCGACGAGGCGCTACCTGTGGTAGGCATTGCTGTAGCTGATGATGACGTCGAGGCGACTGTCTGGGATGTGGACAACAACGACGAGTGACTGGCTCGCTGCATCAACAGAGCCCGTTGATTTCGCAGAAATTCCAGTCTCTTTTCAGATTCCAGTATATCGGAGTTACATTTCTCCTTGGCCTATGGTGGGAATCGGGGCGTCAGTGTGCATACACGCGACAATGATCTGCCCTGATGCACTTCCAATCGGCCGCGGTCACACTTGCCATTCGATCCGTCAGAAGGTCCACCATTCGTACAGCAGCAGCCTTAATTGCGGTCTCGGCAGCAATGCGGCCATCGAGCTCCTTCAATGCCTGAGAAGTCATGGCGTCGGCCTATGTCACCACAAGCATCAACAGGGAATAGCACAACTGGAGATGCAGCGAGGTGACTGAGTCAGAATGCGCTGCTTTTGAATTGAATAAATAAACGAGCGAGTCAAGATGCGCCTACCATGTCACCGAGTCCGCTGGGTAATCCATGGTGCAGCGTGCCTTGTTCAGCGCAACGCCACGGATAAGCGAATGTCAAGTTGCATCGCATCCGCATTGATACTGAGTAGCACGCCACGTCAGCCGTGGATCTGCACCTAACACGCAAATATGTTGCGCTTTGCAGAATGTCTCCCATAACGACGTTGATTACGCCGTATCACGTGCGACCTGCCAGTCACGATATTCGACTTGCGACTAGTACGAGATTATACGATATTTTCTGATCGCATGTCCGCGTTTCCCAGACAGGGCCATGGTAGTATGTGACAGGTAATTTCATCAACCGACTTGGAAACAAAGGAAATGAATTTTATGCAATTGCCATGGAATGCAACCGTCGTCCGCCCTTGCCGAAAGGTTTCATCGCCCAATGGCACTAGTTGCATGGCCAGCGGGGAAACGTCACCGCCCAGCCCCACTATCTAGCGGTACCACGAACACCTATTCATGCTTCCCTTTTTTCCAAACGTAACCTATCGTCGCTCAATTCGGTATTCCTAACTTTTATAGTATACACAAATCTCGCAAGGGAAGTTATAAACAATATGGTGCTCAAGACTACACCAAGCATGAAAGGAGTTGATTCCGTTACCATGGTTGGTCACCCGGACGTCGTTGAGTTGTTTTAGTTCATGTCCGAAAACAGGTTTGCCAAAATTTTTATCTTTTACTTTTATCTTAGGAACAGTTGCTTTCGATAGCATACCGTGGTCGGTAGCCACCACGATCAGAGCGTTGAGTTGAGGCTGGCCACTTCGCCGTCTTGAATCTGCTGGTAAACACGATGCTACTCGGATTTCTTTTACTCCGACACTTTTACTCGATGACTTGACTTAACGCACTACTCGATAACGGTCATACGGAAAGCATGAGCGACTTTGTAATAAGGTGTTGCAACT
>QEAN01000275.1:0-29096 GCA_006535955.1 Synchytrium endobioticum | reverse complement strand
TCAACTGTGAAAACAGAAAAGGACATGATCAAAGGAATTGTCCGTCCAAGAAGGCTGATGGGAAGGCAGGAGGCCAGAAAGTCTCGACTGTCTCCCCGGTAGTGAAGAGAAAGTCTGTCAAGTCGGCGGATGTCAAAGATTCTGCAGCAATACGCCCTTGTGCTGCCCAAACATGGATTCAGATGTTTCCAACTGTTGCCACTGCTGCGGCATCCAACTTCACGGCTCTAAGTGAAGTACGTTCTACCTTCTTGGTAATATGTGGCAATGGTACTTATCTGTTATACTCAGGATGAGCCAAGGATATATATGACTCTCCTGCCTGGTGAAACATGGGAGGGATTGCGAGTGCAAATGGATCGCCACATTTCGAATACTGCGATGTACAAGGCCATGCTGGATGAAAAGTCCACTTCTATACAACACTTGTGCGTCATGTATATTTCTTGCATAGAATACTTGGTACCAAAAAAATTCAATCTGCTTACGATGTTGCATTATTGTTGTAATACACTACTACCTCTATGGCGAGCCACCAGTATTAAATACATGAAAGGCGTGATCAAACACTTCCCTTGTCTGAGACTTTGCCGTAGATGACCCCAAAGGACACAAGTTGCGACTCTCAAAGAACATCCGATTATAGCTTGCTATCTTTGGTCGTACTGCTGGACAAAGTAACAATGCCGTGTTGGCATCATTCTTCAAAATTTTGATGGCGTCTAGCTCCTCCACCTTGGGTCGCGCAATCAGGGAAGACAGAACCCGCTGGCTGGTCAAATGGAAGTGAAGATTGAGAGCTTGCGCAGCGTATTGCGCACTCAATGGTACCGCCGTAATTCGCTGCACTATTACATTGATAATTTTGTCAAAATCGTCAATATAATGACTCAAACTCGCATTTGCCAGACACTGACACTTGTTGACATCCGATTTGCTGAATTTCTCGGGATCCATTCTCTTTGCCAATAGATGGTTGACCGTGTTACGTGTAAATGCTTTACAAAGTTTCATGGCTCTTGGGACAAGGCTCGGTGATAATCCTTGTTTGACCCTGCGTGGTGGACTTGTTATCGCACCACAAAAAACGAAGCGGTTCAAAGCTTCCCGTGGTATGACATTTCTCTCACTGCCCAATAGTTAACGCGGGCCGTTTGTAAATCACGTGACGAGCCCAACTAACCAACCAAACAACCAACCAACCTCAAGGACTCAATAGCGGGTCGGGAGCTGAGGCCTTTTAAAAGACTTTTGGCCTTGGCCCACCGTTCCATCCCCCTTTGTGCTTCGTAAACAGCTCTGAATCGTGGCGAGCCCAGGTATCGCCCTTCCCGTAGAGCCGTGACCATGGCCCGTGACGATGGTCCTCTCATGATGTTCTTGGCTACCAGCTCTTCCCGATTGGGTCTCTGTGGTCTGTCAAATAGGCGAGAGGACACTCTCTGGCTGTTTCTTTGGAGGAAGTGTCTCAAAAGCACAACGTCAGATGCCAGCGAGAGCAGTCGAGGACATGTGTTTCGCAGTTTCTGGAGGTCAAAATCTTCTACAGACTGTGTTATTGAGGGAAGGGCCGTTCAGCATGCTGTTGTACACATGCCAGGGCGCTTCCGTCTGTACAATACAGGGGGCTGTAGCTCTGTCCGTCTCCAACGAGCATTCCATCCATCAACAAAATCGACCTACCATCAGAATCAGAAAGAGGAGCTCTTCGGGAAGGTCAAGCAGCTTCATTCTCGGCTGACGTTGGTCAATGGTGGGGTAGGTTGGGGTGTGTTGTGCACGGGTTCGCATCTTGGCCCCGAACGCCTCATTCGAGCAACAAACATGTGTGCTTCGAGGCGACACCTACCAGTATCCCAAGTTCCCATATCAAGTCTAAATGCCGTGTACTTTGCCCGCCCAAACTCGCCCGAAAGTGTCGCAACATTTGCCGACAGTGATGGTGTAATGTAATGGGGACATGGACTTGCGCAATAAACATCAATGCACAAATGCTCACCTCTTGATCAACTTAAGACGACCAGATGGACCCTTGGGCTGCCCCAAGACCCACGCGTCAACCCCCCTGCTAATGGCAGCATTTATAAAGGCATTGGTGCGGCAATTATTCTTGACCTAGGATTTTGAAACATCAGTCAACAGTGACAACTTTCATCAAGGCCTTCAAATTTCTGACGCAAAAAGAATGATGATAAATAACACATTACGGTTTTCCCACCTTGTAGTTGCATGGTTAGATTGAAAGCATAACAATACGGAGAGAGTGGGATTGTATGGGGAATAAATGTTAGTGAATATAATTAGGATGATTCGTTTCTGATTTGCTGAGCGGAGAGCGGTTTGTTGAGTTTGGAGTGAAAGTAACCCCTAACTAGTGTTGGGTCCAAACCCCTCGGACAATTTCATTTTCTTCAAATTCTGCGAAAGCCTGTCATCCATGCAAACTAAACACAAATCCAATGCATGAATGAACACGGTTACCATTGTAATTGGCATATGGGATTTAATCACAACCCTGACAAAAATTCATCCAAACATCATCAAACGGGATATCATATGCGCGTGGCCAAAGAGCAAATCAAGTGGATGGATACACCACTTATCCATCCACGCCTCTCGTTCCCTTCCGACGTTACTAGATCAATCCACATCTCTCCCGCAAATTCCGACTGTAAACTCCACATGTACTCACCAGCGCGACAATGGCCATTTCGCTTGCAAATTCGAAAGATACAGGGAGCGAGTGTCGAGATGACTGGTGGCGTTGTCTGCCGAGGGGAACGAACTCAATCCCGCAGAGGTTTGTTTACATAAAAAGCATAAACGCTGGGAGAATAGTAGACAGTTACGATGTTTAGTGAGTTTCCACTCTAGATCTCCCGTTCTGTTCAACCATAATCAACAATATTAGATGCTAACGTATGGTGAACAGACCTACACACACACTACACTTTTATAGTAGGGCCGATGTAACCCTAAAACCTTTCCCCCAAACGCGCTCCTGAATGAAATAGCACAACGATACATATACATCTTAATGTGCCAACATAATCTATATCAAGAAGATCGAGACCTCTTGCTTGAAATCCTGTCTTGGACGTGTTCAACGCGTAATCTACACACAAGACGAGACCAAGACCTTCGCAAAAGGGGCGCTTCCTGTCAGGTGCTTCTTTTGGTTTGTCGAAAAAAGGTTGGACGATGATGAAATGAACTAAGGTTGACTAGGATGACTAAAAGTTGATTCTATTCTGTTTGCAAGGTTATGCTTACAGCTTTTTTCATTTATACTGTTGAGATATGAGTGTGCGCGATGCTCATGTAATGTGTGGTGCGAGTGATGTGGAGGGGAATGAAGAGTGCCTAGACACATGTCAGATAGACTGACATATACAGTAGAGGACAAACAGAAAAAGAAACTCCTTTTTCATAATGGGTCTTATTTGAGATAGGATTTCCTGCTGCATCACTAGCTGGATAAATACGACAGTTCCCGGACAAATAGCTTCGAAGTCCACACTTGGTACACCAATTATTTTTTTCCCGCAATTGATACGTGGCGGTCCCTGGGTTACTACCGTCACATCGGCGCCATCACCTCAAATCAATGACCGCGGCTTAGTCAGATTTCTTGTCACGGTTACTGGCCCGAATACAACAGAAGAAGGCTGCATATTACAACTTGACACACAGACTTGCACCGCGACCATATTAGACCTTTGAGCAGACAAAGCTATACGCGTTTGAACGGACGAGGGCGCTCGGCAAAGGCGCGTTCATACAAGAAGCAGTACAGGATGTTCCTGGCTGCATTGTAGTCTCTATCCCACACCTAGTTGAATTGAGGTTGGCCGTTCATATTGGTTTTGACAAAAAGGCACCGACGCAAGGTACTTACAGTTGAGCATGTTTCGCAATACCTAACTGCATGAAGAGGCTGACAATGTTGCGCTCCAAAACAACCTGCAGAGACTGTGGCTTTGAAGCCGTCAAGGGTGTCGAACTCGTCCTGGAGCTGGAGTTTGAAGTAGGTCTCAGTTATTCACAGAGTCTCGTGGTTTGTGCTTGAAGTGCTAACACCACGTCTCATAGGATGGCACGTGTGCTAGAGGATGCAAGTTGTTTTGGAGCGCAACATTGTCAGTCTCTGTATACAGTTAGGTATTGCGAAACATGCTCCAACTGTAAGTACCTTGCGTCGGTGCCTTTTTATCAACACCGACATGAACGCCCAACCCCAATTCAACTAGGTATGTGACGGAGACTACAATGCGGCCAGAACCATTCTGTACTGCCTCCTTTGCCGAGCGCCCTCGTCCCTTCAAGCGCGGCACCAACACAGAGTCGGATTAACCACGACTCTCAATTCTTCAAGGTGAGCAACCCACGTCGAGGGCATCCAGAACAATAACGCAAGACAACCAATACACTGCTAACACTTGTGCCCTCTCGCCAAGACGAGACCAAGCACAAACGTCAGGATTATACTTTTGCAGCTACTCCGATCTGCAGGCAGAGAAAATAAGATGCATAATCAGAGGGCCCATTTAAGTATCTGTAAAGTTATCACCTGTTCATAGACAACCACGAGTTCTGACATTGAGAGGCACCAATGGGTGTGGATATCGAGCCACAATAAAGCACACACTCAGCCGTTTCTAGCACTCTCATGACTGAACTGAAGCGATAAAGTTTTCACATAGTACAACGAGTTGATTGCCAGCGCAAGAAAGACCGTGACACATATAAAATACTACTCATGCAGAAAACTACCATAAGATATGTGTCTTGCAGGTGACCGACACCATAAGAAACATCGCTGGCTACAACGTTACTCAAGGCAAATACATTTTGGCCTTACCTCCGCGTCCAGCAAAACTAGGAGGTGGTCGAGGATGTGCAATTTCATATTCAACATTCCTTGCAACTTCATCACCCAACCACTTCTTGACATCATTGACATCGAATGTGCCACGTCGTACAAGATTGGCAAGGCTATATTCATCTCTACCAGCTTGGAAGAGTGTGGTGGCTTTGCCTTCGTAACCTGCTCGTCCGGTACGACCGCATCGATGGATATAATCATCATCGTCTTTTGGAAGATCATAGTTGATTACATGTTCCACGGATGGAACGTCCAGACCACGAGATGCCACGGCCTATATTTTTTATAAATAACGAAATCGTTGAAAAGGCCCATGGTTGCAATCCCAATAGCGGCAACTCACAGTGGCGACCAGAACTTGTGCATCCTTGCTCCGGAACTTGCTCAAACTAGCCTCTCTCGCCCACTGATCCATGCCGCCCCTCATGCAAGCAATACCGATGGTCAATGGTAAGTGTTTTTGTAACAATGTGGTCAGCTCATCAGCTTTTGCCTTTGAGTCGACAAATATGAGGGTCGAGTAAGTTCTTGATGGTGGATTCTCCTTGAGGACTCGCAGTAAGACGTCTTCCTTGGTATTTCGAGTTGTTTTTATCATCTGCCCTCAATCGTAAATTTTAGCACGCAACAACATAAACTGCATTAGCCAAGTATTTTGTCACACTTACACCTTGAGTGACTGTCGTAGCCAAACTTCCTACAACGCCGACTTTCAGGCGTATCGCACTTGGAGCTTGAAATTCACGAACAAGTTCTTCGACACGGGCAGGGAAAGTAGCTGAAAATAAGACAGTTTGTCGCCCTTGCTTCGAAGTCGGCATGTCTATGGTGCGATAGGCTTACATATGAATCAAGCGTTCTCTAAAAGTCATATATAACATTCTGTTGTCGTACCAGTAGAAGTTAAATTCCTTATTGCAGGCAGAAATCCCATGTCTAGCATTCTGTCAGCTTCATCAATCACCAGACATCTCAGCTTGTTGAGACCAATTACACCTCTATCAATTAGGTCTTGTAGACGTCCAGGTGTAGCACTATTGTTTGAATTGTGGCCAGTGAAACCGTGTCCAGTATTACAACCCGTTTCTTCATTTGAAATAAAGCACAACTTACATTAACAAATCGACACCTAAACCTTTCAATCGTCGTACTTGATCATCCAGTGGAGTCCCGCCGTAAACAATCCTCGACCGAATCCAAGATCGGTATGAGAACTTTTTGAGCTCAGTATAAACTTGTTGGGCAAGCTCTATTTGAGGCATGTGAATAGACAGGGCGCCGCAGCACATACCCATGACATGTCATACCTCTGGTAGGTTCAAGGATTAATATCAACGGATGTACAATTTGCAGTAAGTCGTCCTAGAACAAAAAGTTCTGTCGAGATGTTGTTGCAGAACAGGATTGAAAAACAAGAGAACGGCCTACTTGAATGATGGGCACGACATCACAAGGACCTCCTCGTAAAACAACATCCAGAATTGGAATGAGAAACGCAGCGGTCTTTCCCGACCCCGTTGCTGCAGAGGCGGTCAAATCACGTCCAGCCATAATAATGGGTATGGAATACTTTTGCACTGGCATGGGACAGTCATACTTGCACAGGGCGACGTTTTCCCGGAGAAGCCAGAAAAGGTTCGCAGACTCAAACTATGGTTAATATGTACAGAAAGTCGCTAGTTCTTCATTTTTGTAGGGCAAACTTACAGTTTGAATGGGTCCCGGCACATCATCTCCAGTGATATCAACAGGTACATCCAGGTCCTTGAATCGGTTGCCGGACGATTGTGAGTCCGCAAAGAGTTTAGCTTCCACTTTTGGATCCCGTTCAGCGAATTCGAATGTCGGTCGCTATAACGTGAGACATCATGTTAATATAGAGTGCTAAGACCCTGGATCATAGCTCGTTCATACGTACAAGCGATTTTAGCTTTTTCTCGCGTTCATCCTCCCATTTCTTCGATAGGGCAGCCCAATCCCAATTTTCGGATGGTTGTTCGGCGGAATCCCATACATCAGAGGGTGCCGGGGCAAGCTCACCCCACGATGACGAGGGTGCTGATGGAAGACTTGGTTCTGTTGCTGAGGTGGACGCAGGTGGATCACTCCAGCTATTACGACTGTTATTGTGGTTGACCCATGCGGTGCCATTGCTTTGGTCATCAAGCCAGTCACTTTTTGTAGCCATGCCATTACTACCAGAATTTCCATTGTTACTTGTACCACCCCATCCCACATTGGTCGCCATGTTATTGTGGGCATCTTCAGAGACGGCACCCCATCCCATATCATCATGTTTTCCTTGCCGAGGTGGTCGGTTCGGTGAAGATTCCCACCCGGTGCTATTATTACTATTGGACGTAGAAGTTGGTCGAGTTGTATATGGCGACGTGCGTTGGTTTCCTGGTCCACTGTTGTGGCCACGATTTTCAAATTGCCGATGTCGATCGTTTGAAGAGTTTGCCCAAGGTGACGCAGAAGCGGATGCAGGTCGACTCCTGTCATCATTGTTGTCGCTCTTCCGGCCTTGCCAAGCAGTCCTGGATGACGATGAATCCTTTCTGCCGTTACTATATGTGTCGCCACTGCTGGTATTGCTGCTGTCACCCCACGAGCCAGCTTTTGCTTGGTTTACCGAGGATGGTGATGATGATGACTCCGGCGTTCGTCGAGCATTGTTGCCAGAGGATTTTGGAGAAGAAACCCATGGTCCGCTGGCAGTATTGGGAGCTGACGACTGATTCATATCCTCGGATGATCCTCGTGATCCATGAGCAGACGAATACGAGTTCCAGCCAGACATAGCTACCACTGACCTATTCAATCAGTCGATGATATGTGGATGTTAGACAGAAGCCGGTCGACACTCCGCCAAGCAAACATCGTCATACCTCTGAAAGCCCGTTTCCGTGCACGAGTCAAGCGAACGCCAGCCTGTATCGCACGACAGGTAGCACGATCTGCATCCCATCTGATCTGAGCCAAGGACGCGTGGATTCATTCCGCCATGGGTGACTTCGACTCAGAGATAGCAGCCGCTATCTCGGCTCTAGACTCCTTATCACCAAATCCTGACGACATCGACAGCGGGAATCCATTCACGCATGCCATAGAAGAGCAGCGTCGACGCCTCCTCAACTCTCAAAGAGCATTATTGGAAGCTCAGTTGAACGGTGCTTACCGCTCAAGATTACGTGGCATACATGCCAGGTTCTTTGATTGTGATCAGGCATTCACCTCCTGTAGCACTCGTACCGCTGAATTACGCAGTCCCAATCAGGCCGTGCGTGATATGGACGAGATAATGGGTAGACTACGGCTTGTAGTCAATCATGAGATTGTCCTAGAAGACCCGGAAGTTGCATCTAATGTCTTTAGAGACATTACAAAAATGATGGGTGCGGAAAGCCGCACATCTTATATTGACCAAGATTTACTGGTACACGTACACTTCTTTTGGTTTCGATGTAGCCCTTGCATTGCTCATGTTTTCAATGATCTCCTAGGAAGAGCGAAAGCAATGGCACCGCGAAAGCATTTCATCTAGCAGCTCAACCCTTGGCAAACGTGATGACGAGGAAATCTATAACGCCTTACCAGTAACTCTAGTACCATCACCACCAATATCACCCTCCTCTCGCTTTCCTCATGACAAACCGAACTCGTCCTCGCAAAAAAAACGATTGGAGCGAGAAATGCTCGAACGAGCTGTCAAAGAAACTGAACTTATTCGAACTCAATTCAGGGCCAATCCTATACCTGCCTCGTCACTTCTAAGTATACCTATACCCACACGACATGCCCAAGCCAAAGCCGTCAGACCGAAATCTGCACCTTCAATGCCCTCAATAAAACGACATGGACAAATAGGAAGAGGATGCGCATGTGGCTCGAAGCATGTTGCTGCTGATTTGATTGAGGAGTACAAACCTGACGTCAGGAGGAATGGTGTGCCGGAATTGACCAAACGTTCTTGTGAGGATGACCGTAAATCTTTGATAATAGCACCACCTATTCGCCCCCATTTAAACCCCTCGGTACCGCGAACAACATACATACAGCCCAAAGAATACAGAGCAATATCCAGATCAGCACCAGCGAAACGCAAAAAGGACAAACCACCACAATTTGCGGTATCAAAGCCCACGGCTACGAGATATGCCCCAGTTCCACCCAGGATTGTGGAATTGAGTGCCAGGAAACCCAGAATGGCGGAGGAAAAAAAGGAAGTAACAGTAAAGAGAGGATTTTTAGACTATGAAAGAGCGGAGAGAGTCAGGCAGTTTAGAGAAGGTGAGAATACGTCGTACGCGAAAAATGTCTAAACTGAAGGCACACCTATTTATAGATCAATTCCGCCGAACTGTTGAATATCAGCAGCAGCTAGAGCAAATGAATGTTCGAGTTCAAGAGAGAGTAACTGCTGTAGAACAAGCAAGGATCGATGGTGCAGTAGCAAGAGCGAAGCTAGCAATTGATCGCATATTAAGGCTGGAGTGAGAAGATGAGACTCTTTTAAAACACTTCGAGGTGGCACGGGGTTTCTCCTTTATGTTCTTATAATCAACGTAGTTGACAAACCAAATAAGATGAAAAGAATTCCAAAGTGATATGTAGGAAGAAGAATACTGCTCAAATGAACCATGGTTGCGGCTAGTGTAGCTAGCTTCATATTGGGAATGTCCCAACATGGGTTTATGAGCCCTGACATCTTCCCATATATGATGAATTGATTTATGCAGACTGAGATGGGAATCTCAGACCTGTCTCTGACTGTAGCTTGCGCCGGCAAATGATGTTTTCCCCAAGAGGACAAAAAGCATCAAGAGAGCAAGCAGAAATAATGAGTGGTCAGAGGCACATTGCAAATGCTGAATACGGGCAGTGGAAGCGACTCGTGGCAACCGTAGCCAACAGATTGTCCCTCTGGAGGGTTCAACTCTCAGATGATGTGGAGATTCCAACAACATTTTTACGAATAGCTTCCAACGAGATCAAGAAATTCAATCTAAAGGCCATTAAAGCACCGTCTATATGGCTAAATTCGCTACAAATACTGGGGGAGGGCGTTAGAATGAAGGCGGAGTGCGTGTCGATGGAGAAGAGAAAAATGTACGGCAACGGCAGGTCACCATGTTTTCAGGCCCAGCGATGTTCCTTCATTCATCTGCTGCTTCCATCGTCCTTTACTAGACTGGCTATGCCGTCTCGCGGACATCCGGAATGTTGAACGGAACGGCTCGATGTCAGTTTTTATAGACCGCAACTTCGCACGCAGGATCGCATTTTGGCTACAGATAAAACATTCTCGCGCTTGCGAACACCGTCATTGTGAGCCGTCCTCAATAGTCCGCATTGTTCTGGAATTCTTGCTGTCAGTCGTATCGCGAAAAGCAGCCCTCCTCCATGCATCCGTCAATCCATCCATTTCTTCCGACAGTACATAGAGTACATAGAGCATAGTCGTAGTATATGAGTAGGCATAGCAGGAATAAGGATATGGCCAAGGATACAAAGCTATACGATATATTAGAAGTATCTCCTACTGCCAGCGATGCTGACCTCAAAAAAGCCTACAGAAAATTAGCCCTCAAGTTCCATCCTGACAAGGTACGAGCGAGATGATGGTAGTGATAGAGTAAGAGGAGGATAGTATATAATGGTATACTAGATGTGGAATCATCGTGGATTGTCATGCTGTCGTTATCGGCATTGAGAAGCTTTGATGGCGCACTAGAAGACTATAGAAAGATCATTGATGATAGCTAGATATGCAGTCACATCCAATTATTGCAAGATAACAGTGAAGAGCTCTCCTAACAGATTACAATCATCCTGAATCTAGAATCCGGATGCAGGTGACAAATTCAAAGAAATAAATCATGCATTCGAAGTGTTATCCGACCCTCAAAAACGAGAAGTATATGATCAATATGGTGAAGAAGGACTATCAAATGACGGTGGAATGGGCGGTGGAATGTCACCGGAAGATTTATTCTCCCAGCTCTTCGGCGGTGGCATGTTTGGTGGTGGTGGCGGAAGATCTCGTCCATCAGGTCCAAGGCGTGGCAAAGATATGGCACACAGTCTAAAAGTTTCATTAGAAGACTTATATAAAGGAAAAACAAGTAAATTGGCCTTGCAGAAACAAGTATTATGCAGTAAATGTGAAGGAAAGGGTGGTAAAGAAGGTGCTACCAAGACTTGCTCGATTTGTAATGGCAGAGGGGTCAAGGTTGTCATGAGGCAAATAGGGCCCATGATCCAACAATTACAACAAACGTGTCCCGAATGTAATGGCGAAGGTGAAATTATCAAGGAAAAGGATCGATGCAAAGGCTGTAGTGGCAAAAAGGTGATCCAAGAGAGAAAGGTATGCAATGGATGACGTGGCAACTTTTTTTGTAGTCTTCTGACATGCTCAACACTCCTTTTCACCTTTGCAGGTATTGGAAGTGCACATCGACAAGGGTATGCAAGATGGTCAAAAGGTTACATTCAGTGGCGAAGGTGATCAAGCCCCTGGTATTGTACCGGGAGACATCATTATCGTCCTAGAAGAAAAAGAGCACCCAAAGTTCAAACGTAAAGGAGATGATTTATTCTATGAAGCCAAAATTGACCTATTGACCGCTCTAGCAGGCGGTCAATTCGCCATCACTCATCTGGATGATCGAATGTTGGTTGTATCCATCTTGCCTGGTGAAGTTATAACCCCTGGATGTATAAAAGTCATTAGCGGAGAAGGCATGCCAGCGTAAGTATGCATTTCGTGAATATTCGTCAATGGGTGACGTTTGGTACTGGCACTTACTGATTCTTAAACCTCTCGTCGTTAGATATAAACGACCATTTGACAAGGGAAACTTGGTCGTCAAATTTGAAATTCAATTTCCAAAATCCAACTGGGTCGAGCCATCTCGATTGGCATTATTAGAACAAGTGCTACCACCACGAGAACCATTACCACCTGCCAACGGTGCCGAAGTTGAAGAAGTAGTTTTAGCAGACATTGATCCCATCCAGCAACAAAGATCTCAGTATGGCAATGGAGCCATGGAAGAAGACGAAGAGCATGGTCCAAGTGTTCAATGTGCCCAATCATAAAAAATATGTAATTGTATAATGTTATAGTTACCGTATAGAAGAGGTGAGTGTCTTTTGAGTGGTTGCTCATGCCCTGATCTAACTTTTCTTTCATGAACAGTAGCTTCTATTGCTATATTGTTGCACAAAGTGCGGGTCTTCTTGTTACATCTAGATATTGTTATACAGTCTCCCCCCATCCTCCAGAATTCACTCGGAACAAACGTTTATCAAGCATCAACATAAAGTGCTTGATATACGTTTGTGGTTGTTGAAATTCATATGTATACTCTGTATCTGTAAGGATGATCGTTCTAGCGTACACAGAAAGTTATTGTTGCTAGAACAAATGAAGTTGGACCCATCCGAAGCACGCAAACAATTACAAGAGCACTTCATCAAAATGAGTTTTCTTCCCTTCAATAATCTCTTTCTCAATTTCCCTAATCCGATCTATCACTCCAGCCCAGTTAGTTGCCGACAAGTCACTCATTCCCCGATACACCCTTAACAATACAGATATCATGACAGCATGTATAGTGGTTTGAGAGTCGGCTGCTATTGTAAGAGACGCATGGACGCGTGTGCTGTCTGTGTCGTCCCTCCCTATTGCCCGACATACTTACCGTTTTGATTCTGAAAATCAGACGACGAACACTTCTACATACGGGTCGTCAACGTCAACGTAGTACGCCAATGAGACGTAGGTACACAGAAATACGCGAATCCTGAATGCGGTATCATCGACTCCAAGTCCTTCCTAGAGCGAACACATTGACGCGAAAAAACCATGGCAGTGATGATGCAAGCATTACCTGGAATGATGCTCAGAATGCACCACATCAGGCAAGAAACGGCGTATAACGCGTGTCAAGGCATCCTCATTTCCGTCGGGTTCATCGACGTCCATTTCATCAGTATACTCACATCCCGGTTTCGGCTTCAAATAAAAAGTGTACGTCTTGGCTTGCGACGGCGCTTCCATGGCCTAATGGACGCATCAGAGTGTCGGCCGGCATCGGCCAAATTGAATTTGGTCAAATCATAAAAAAAAAACTAAATTGTCACATACCATACTGGTCCCGCCGGTGCCTCGATTTCGAAGAATGTGGTCAACGCGCATCGCGAAATCATCCCTGCTGATGCAATGCCTGCCGACGGTGTCGAGACCGCCCACGTCGATGTCATGCCGGGCCCAGCCCCAGTCCACAAGCGGCGAGAGCGTCGGGGTCGTGAAATCGAGGATGTCGAATACCGTTGACTGGATCTCGTGCTTGGTTGTGGTACCTGTGTTGTCGAACGAACGTCAATGGGTGGCTTTGAATGGGGTTTGGAGTGCGCGGACCTTGTATCGAAGTGATGTGTGGTGATACCCAGCAGAGCGCGATGGAGACGTGGATGGGAAATGTAATGAAGCGGAATGAGATGGGCACTTCGCGTTCCCTTTGCCAATAATAAAAGTGTGAGCCAACGGACCATCCCATGTTTTGTCTGGCGAGAAAGAGAATCGGAAATGTCCCACCAGTAGAAGGCGCATGGGAGAGTTCTGATCCCGAATCGGAGAGTCGTGCATTCATTTGATCCAATGATGCTGGACACTTGTACCATAACTAGGATACCATAGAATTTAGCGTTGGATCTGGTTTGAGCAATATGGGCAAAAGACGTACCATTCCACCCATCAGACAGATCGACGCTCTCCTTCGACTTCACTCTCAGCCCGACTTTGATGTACGCTGTATGCACATCGCTAGATCGTCGCGTTACGGGGACAGGGGACGGAAGTACATTACACGATACTTTCATACGAGGCTGCTTATTCGTGCGAGTGTACGCCGGGCTGAGAGATTGTAAAATTTTGATAGATGGGGCGATTTGTGTAATGGCGTTATTCAATGCAGTGTTTTGGGAGGTGAGAGTGCTTTGGAGTTCGGTGATTGCCGAGAGTTCCGAGAGTGTTGTCTTGGTGAGATATGGACTTTCAGGTGGCAGAAAGAAAAACGGAATTTTGAGCGGATGATACCTTGATATCACGACGTAGAGTGATAGCATTCACGGGATGCGGAACTCTCTTGTCCCTAAATACTGAATCTGTTCAGCGACGGATATGTAGATGTGACTCGGAGCGCACTTACAACAGCGCGGGAAGCTTGAAAGTATGCACACGAGCTTCACTAGATGTCGAACAGACGGAAAACATGCCATCCTTACTTGCCGCACCACAGCATTTCACTAGTATTTGATTTCTTGATACTGTCAAGTACTTTGGAATCAAAAGTTTCGGCCATTCTACATCGTGACGTAATGGTTGAGTTCCTATGACGTCCACCCCGTTTTCAAGATGCTCGTAGTACCTCCTTTCTCGTTCCGGTGTAAATCAATACGTGCTAGTCGCCCGTCTTCTATAATAGACATCAATGTAGTCTGGGGGTTCTTTGTGTGAGTGACATACATTGGAACTTCCCAGTCTGTTTACCTGGAACAGATCGACACTCAAGACTGGTTGAGGGATGAGCAGCTCCTCGATGTTCAAAGATGGTGGTGCATGAGGGCCTGCATGTTTAGCAGATAGAATCAAAATCGTTCCTCTATTCCTATTGTTTGTTATGTGAGCGAGAGATGAGAGTTCTCACGGCATGTTCTGACATGTACGTGCCCTATGACAATCAAGGAATTTGCTTTTTGATCACCTAGAGCACTTCGTTTTGCGGAAATCTTCGAGTTTTCTGGTGCCTGAGTATTTGAAAGTGTTCCAATGAACAGTATCTCCTCCTGTAAAGGATGTCAGTGCGGGCAACAAAATGCAAAAAACGTTCACATCAACCTACGTGCATGACATAAACTACCCTGGCTTCGTCCGAGTTGGAAGCAGCGTAACATATATTGCCCTCTTTGGTCCCAAAAAGTAGCAAAGGCGAACTTCCTCGTCTATACGAGGTGTTCATTTTTCACGCCGTCTCTCATTGAATCGAAATTGTAAAAAAGTACCTACGTAGGCAAAGGTTCCGAAACAATGCTTGCATACAATTCCGGTGATATAATGACAACACCGCTGTCGAGGTGCTGATCACAGGCTACAATCATCGAACATGTCACACGATGATTTGATTGATACAGCCACAAGTGTCGTTGACTCAGTATAAAACGCGCAGTACGTGCTTCTTCAGTCAATTCCCACTGGATGAGGGTACTCGAACTCTGATCCTGGTTGGTAGTGACGACATGGATGGCTTGGGAGTTCACCCATGCATTCATATAGCCGCATTCACCATCCTAGATGATAACGACATGAGCCAGTTTGGCTCATCGAATTCATTGGAAAGTTGATACTTACAAACTTCATAACGAGGTGTTCGGAATCGCGAACATAGGACGTTGGTACACTATCTCTAGCAGCTTTTCTGGATCTGGCATTCCGACCCAGTAATACATTCCACAATGATCCGGAGGCATCTAGCACCAGCACGAACGTGATGGCCGCCTGGTTTGGCAATACTTGATGCCCTAGTGTGAGGTGCTTGATGTCGTGTGGAAGCCGCCATATTTCCTATGGCTTACATAAATGAGCTGAATAGATCAGTGGCGACCGTGTCATCCAAATGATGGGATGCTTTCATGATCGTACTTTTAGTGCTCCTTCACGAATGATGTGGATCAAATTCGGTCGAATCCGTAGCGCAAGTGTTTCTGTTGATGGTTCATAGGCGTGCGAATACGAGCCAGAGTGATTCCATACAGCTGGTCCCAACTGTATTGATGCCATTCCTCGAGCAGATTCGGGCGGTGTTGATCGACAATCGGTCCAAACATCAACGAGGCGCACGAGGCGCGGTACTCACGCGTTGAGACGCATCTATTACTGATCATACTAGACGTCATTTTGCATCATGATATCTTACAAAAATGAAGAGAGTGTGTGAGAATCACTACTACTAGCTTACAGGTGCCAGAAACATATCTTCACTTTGCTAGTTTTTGGACCGCATGCCACCTAACGTCCAAGAAGTTCCTGGCCCTGTTATCATCATGACTAGCACTATAGCTGCGGTTGAAGGGTGCTAGCAGCTGCTTCATCCTGTCTATTTCCTGCCACCTCTTGATGATCATTCCACACTCGTCCAAGTACTTGTCAGTGCTATCCAAGATGACTAGATCATCTTCAACTGCCCATTCTTCGGCTTCAAACTCTCGCATCTCCTTACGGAGATGCTCTAGACATGCTCGCTCCAGTGCTAGGTTTTTCAGAGCTAAGCCAGATAAGTCCATATTATACAACAAATCGTCATCTAGGATAGTACTATGATTACTGGGGACAGGGAAACATGGCCTATACTCTTGTATGATGGCCTCAGCTTTACTTCTAACTCTTTTCTCAAAGTCTTGCAGCAGCGCTTCTTGTAATCGCCAATTCAGAGTTTTTATGCTATCGAGCGACGAAGATGGGCTCGCAGATCGAAAAGAGGAGGGTCTGCAGCAGGTGCTTGTGCTAGGAGAGGATGCTGCAGATGAAGAGGATGGTGGTGGTGTTATTGATGTGGCTCGTACAGGTGAGGGTGGTGCTGGTGCTGGTGATATTACCACGTCAGCATCTAGTGCCAGATACTCATCGACAGCTTGAATGACAGATAGCGGGTCTTTGGCAGTGAGTAAAAGGTGCAGACATCGTGCTTCAGGATCCTCGTCAGCAAAAGTAGCGGTGGTGCCCTTCTTCTTCTTGTTGTTGTTGTTGCTGTTGCTGGGCGATGTGAACAACAGGTTCAGCTCAATTTCATCCACCAGCAGTATCCGGTTCATTTGATTCATTTCATCTTGTGTCCATAGCTGGGCAGCAGCCGTACCGACTAGCGAGGAGGTAGCCGTACAAGAGTTAGCAGTCATCGTGGGGTTCTGTGCGTTGGCGTCCCTACTTGTAGAACAGCTCAGCTCGTCCAGTGCGGACAGCGAACATGGGACAGAGCCGCCCTTTTGGACGTGGTTGCCACGGTGCCTTTGACAATCGGGTGTGGTCACTAGTCTCGCTATGCAATTGCTGCTCCTGCTCCTGCCTGGCATGGCATCTGGCATCGGGGCACTTGATATGATATGATATGGGGTTTTTGCCGAATTGATGGCATCTCGAGGAGGCGGCCACGAGGACCACCACCACGACCACGAACAGGGGAGCAGCCCAGCGCGCAGAGACAACCAACCACCACATGGCCTCCGCTATGACACTACCCAACTTCGCCAGTCTCTGGTCACAGGATGCCAACCAAAAAAAACGGCCTGCTCCTGCTGATGTCCATGTTTTGACTACTAAAAAGATCCGGCCCCAGGAGAAGAGCGAGGAGAAGGATACTGAAAATGCCAGTGCTCTTATCCTGATCCCTAAAAAGCTTCATTCATTGAAGGCTAAACTGAAACAGGTATGTCTCGGTAAAGCATTAACCTCCTTTTTTGCTCATTGACGCTTCCACCCTTTTGCAATTATTCATCAGGCACTCGCCAAGTCTCAAAGCAGACCAGCTGCTGTTCAGAGCACCACCACGCCATCCAAACACAATAATCGCACTAGTGCAAACGGCAAGACGAGCACCACCACGCCACTGCAAAAGAAACCAGCAAAACCAAAAAACAAGCATGCGCAGAAGCTCGTTGGTGCAGAATTCAGATGGATCAACGAACAATTGTATACTATACCGAGTGCGGAAGCGGTTGACCTATTCAAAGGCCAGCCATCCATGTTTGATGTGGTATGCTCCGGCTCCATCATGCCTTTGTTCGTTTCCATTCAACGGCCATTGACCACGTTCAATAACAGTATCATGAAGGCTTCAGATCGCAAACACAATCCTGGCCCTTGAACCCCCTCGATGTCATCATCGATTCCATTACTCAAAAGATAGCAAAGAATAGTATAATAGCTGATCTAGGCTGCGGAGACGCTAAGCTAGCCCAGAAACTGCGTGATGATTATACAGTGCACTCATTCGACATGATATCAAAGAATGAGCACGTCACCGCCTGTGATATAGCTCATGTGCCCTTGGACAATGCTAGTGTGGACGCGGTGGTGATTTGCTTGGCGCTCATGGGCACGAATTGGATTGATTTTGTACAGGAAGCGGTTAGGATTCTCAAAAAGGGGTATGTGTTTTTGCCATTATGTTCGAGGAATGCTCATTTCTTGCATATGTATAAACAAAGGCCCCTCACTTATTAGCGGCAAACTGAAAATCGCCGAAGTGGCCTCTAGATTCGTCAATGTCGATGAATTCATCAAGCTTTTGAGCTCCCGTGGGCTCAAACTCAAGTCGAAGGTCAGCATGCGTTGTTGCTTGCAATCACGCAAAATACGAACGCAGAACTGATCATCAATAGGACGTATCAAACACACATTTCATCCTCTTTGAATTCGCGAAAAAGGGGCAATCAACTAACTATGACAATATTGAGGAAGCGAGCACATTGCTGAAGCCGTGTGTATATAAGAAGCGATAGGACGTGATTTGCACACTATGAATAAATTGTACCCCTGGTTACTTTGTTTCTCTCTGTGATCTAAAATTCGTACTCCCCAGAAGCACGGCAGCGCGCAGTGTTTTGCAGGATCGGATTGGAGTGGAATCTACGTGGATTCACCGAGCAAGGGACAAGCCTGGAACTTGAACCGGAGTGGATACACCTTGAAGCTCTACGCCCACTGTGCATCCTCCTCCCAGTTTTGGCTTTGCTTACGTGAAAAACCTTCTATACGGGAATAAGTTCGCTTCCCTCGGGTTGCGGAGGCTCTTGAAATGCAGAGGTCAGCTGTGTTGAGCAACCCTCACTTCTCGTTTCATTCCATGTATCGTAGAAATATAAATAACTCTATCTGAGATCAATACAAGGAATGAACCAACCTATCTAGCTCATAGAGCACACGTGCGCGTTAGAGTCCCCAAATTTGCCAGTATAAACAGTTGCATTCCTCTTCATCCTTTCCTCATGAATTGGATGAACAGGTTTGGACTTTGTATTTATGTATCATGACACAACACAATCCTCCTGCATTGGATGATCAGGCTTTCTCAGTTTTGTCTGCGACTGAAGCGATCGCCGGCACGCTAGTGCTCGTGTAGGATTGCTTACGATGCTGCACGCATCTAGACGGACACACGACAATCTCATGCGTCAATGTGACAAATAAATCCTATTAGTATTAGGTAGCACTCTCAGGTGAGCCAACTATGCTCCATATTTCGCCTCCAAAGCCGGGTTTGCACCCTGCCTGGCGGCTCGCGTTTACTATCACTCATTTTATGTTTCCAACAAGCCATGTAAGTGCATAGCACTAATTGTATTTACTGTTATTTCCATACAGGTTACATTTAAGAGAGCTGCGATGCTTTTTCATATCTAGGGTTCGAACCGTGAATCAATGACGGATACATGATCACACGAAAAACACAACTTACAAGGAGTCCACAACGTGGCCCATATGCTTGATAGTGTCCAAAGCGGCTTCATATGTTTTCTGAAGTGGTGAATGCAAGTCAGTTGCTCTAGTTGGAGTAGCCCCGTGGCCAGACACTCACATCAGCTGGCGGTGGTTCGAAAATGAGCAAGCACCCAGCTCCTTGATCCAGGATACCATTGAATACCTTGTCCAAAATCATTTGCGACAACCTATGTAAGTCTAAATGTCAGCCGGCGCTTCGAGTACGATTTGGGATTTGTCTACGATCCATACTTGAACTCAACATCTCGGGTAGGTAGCTTCACGAGCTCGGCTACATGAGTAATTTCTACTCTTGAGAATGGCTCGATAACTCTGAGCAGATTCTGCTCGTATAATGTATCATATAACGCAGATAAGTGCGTCTTGATGATTGGATCATTTTGAAGTTCTGTGTTGCATGCGAACAAATTAGCGATGCACATTTTGAGATGAGAAGAAATACATCGTACCAACATACCGTCTTGGTAGTCTCGTAGAGCACGCTCAAAGTCTTGCAACGAACGGGATTGATATGCTTTGGCTACTGCTTTCATGGATTCGATTTCTGGGCCTGAATATCTCAGAGCCAGCCTTCCATTGATAATACTTTGCACATCATCTGTCTAAAATGTCAATTTTCAGCGAATGATGGGCGACTTGTCATATAAATACGACAAAGTCATACCAAATTCAACATGGTTTTGCATAAAAGCATGTACTTCAAAGCCAAGACTGCTCTCTTATCATCCTGAGATGAGAAGGACTCGAATGTTTCGTACAAGTATGAGTACCTACGCGTTTGGCGCAACATAAGGGTGGGTTACATCACGTTGGCCGAACCATGATAGTTACGCCGTTTTGTAATCCTTGTCTTCGGCATGTAGAACACCTGATTGCATATCCAACTGTGCTTGGATTAGTGGAGGACAATAAATTGCATTTGCTGACGTTCTAGCTGACGTCAATGCAGCCTAGTGTGACGAATTACAGATAAGCTTGCACGGTTGTTTGCTCGGACACAGACGTACTCTTGCTTTGGGAATATTCCTCGAAGCATGGTAGACTCGAGATTCCAACAACTGTACTTCCATCAGCACATTCTTGTCATCCAATCGTTTCAGTTCTTTGAGCAAACTGCCGATGAGATGCAACGAGTCAGAATACATCTTATTGTCCAGATACCTATAGTCAAACCACTGAAACCAACGGCTGGAACAGCGAAACCTGAGTAGTATTCTTACAAGGCGACCATTCTAGTTTCGAGTGCCTGTCTCAAGAAGGTTCTCTTCTCTTGTATGGCCCAGTCAATCAATTCTTTACAGACTTGTACTTGGAGTGACAGTGCTCCAGGAATGTCACCAAAGAGATCAATTAATGTTCGGACTAGTGCATCGCGATCAGTCAGATGGCAGGAGGTTCATATCACACATTCATACCAATCTTGGCCGTCTTGGCTTTGGGTATAGCCAGGAAGAATGGTTTGGAGGATCGTATCAGCGCTGCTAACTCGGTAGGTTTCCTAGAATAACGTTGAACGCGGGCACAGAATGAGTTTCAGCTCTTCATGCAAATGGCAGAAATGTGTGATTGACGTGCTCTAATTTCTGGTACAAATCCCCCAGTTTCAATATGGCCGTTTCAGCGTGCTTGAAGCTATCCGCATCCCCGCCTACTCCATACAATATTAGCATCAGGAACAAGACATTGGAAACGCATGAATGCACGGATGCATACCTTGGGTTTTATTGAATATCTGCTCTAGTAGAGGAAGTGCATCTTTTGGCGATTGCTTGGCTAGATCATTTGCCCTGGCAAGCTCGTCTGGGATTGCATCGATTGCCATGTTGTTACTGTTCGAAGTTGCTCGCGTATTGATGGCGGACTGCTCGGATTGCTAGAGTCGTGAGGAAAGGGAGAGGACGGAGGCGGTGATTTACCATTCGCCTTGAATTGTGCGCAGGAGCATTCCATCGCGTCAGGTGTGCCCAAGACTTTGCCTTTGCGCGTCCGAGGCATCGATTCAAGTACTGCTTCATTGTACGGTCGTACATTTGTGTCTCGCGCTGGCAGGCTGGCTGGCACGAGGCGCGAGGACTGCGGGGGGCGAGACCAAAGGCGAACTGGGATGAGAAACAAGCAGGTTCGAACCACCATGGAGGCAACCAATGCCCGGAGCACATGTAGCAGCAATGGCAAGTCTGCACTAGGACCCCGATTGGCGCATTCTGACAAGACTATCCGAGAGTCTGCGTTGGATGCGTTGGTTTGTCGCCTCAAGCAAAAGTCAAGTATCACCAACATAGAATTACTCAAGCTATGGAGAGCTATATTCTTCTGTAAGTACCATGTCCATGCATCCCATCCTTGTCACTGCTTTTGTATCCGCATTGTCCCCGCATTGCTTCCTTTTTTCCATTGATCCCCCATCCACTTGCAGGCTTTTGGCACTCGGATAAGAGGCCCGCACAAGAACATCTAGCCACAAAACTGGCCTCACTGATGCATGAATTGGATGATGCTTTGGCTTGGAGATTCTATGAAACATTCTGGGTGACCATCCTCAACGCTTGGTCCAGCATTGATCGACTGAGGTAGGTGATGTTTGGATGAATCCACCCTTGAGCATGTCATCTCATTCAAACCCATGTGACAGACTTGACAAGTACTACTACCTGTTACGACTATTCCACCGAAATGCCTTGCAATGGTTGTCCCAACATGAGTGGAGTGAGGAATGGTTGATCAAGATGTTAAATGTGTTGAGTGAAGGTCCACTGCAGTGAGTCGCCTTACTCGCTATTGATATTCAAGCTGTGCTCTGTGCTTCTTTGATTGATTTTCTCCTCAATGCAGTCCAACCAACATGAAAGTACCCGACTCGTTAAGATATCATTCTGCTGAAGTCTTTTTTGAGGAGCTAGAGAACGCCTTGGAGGGTTCAAAGGTATATTCACTCCGCAGTTTCATCTCTGTATCTATTTGTCCACCAAATCCCACCGAACTCGATAGTGTAAAAGACTCTCATCACAGGTCTTGTACAAACTGGTAACCCCCTTCATCCGACTCATGTCCAAGACCCGAAATCCCATAGTCTGTAAATACGTACGACAAGGAATCATCGAACCCATCCTAGCTAAACGGTATGCATCAAATTGGTGCGATTCATGTCAGGAAACTGCCCATTTAAGATGTGAACCGTTCAAACCATTACATATTTTAAAAGTGGTGTTTGATGTTGCCGCCGACCCAGAAGCTAGAGCTGAGAACAGAGCGATTATGTACGAGTTGGTGCAACAAAGGAAGAACGAGATGTGTCTGGTCGAACTGTTCGATGACGACACCATGGCCAAGGGGTGCGGCAACTCTAGTAGTGGGACTAATGATCACATGGAGGTCGATTCTACAGTGGATATCAAAGGCTCGGTAACTAGCACTGCTACCCAAGAACCGACCACTTTCATTGCTGTAAATGCAAAAGCAGCACCTTCGTCGTCATCACCCAACGAAATTATTCATGATACAACAGAGGCGAACGTCAATGCGTCTAAAAAGAAGAGACAGAACAAAAAACGATCCCGCTCAGTAGCTGCTGGCGAAGGTATGTTGCTACTCGCGGCATCCCATCACTTGCTTTCGCTTTGTTGATCAGGTCACTGCCATAATACAGATGGAGAGAACTTAAAAAAGGTCAAAGTAGAAAGAATGCTCCCAACCCCACCAGACTCTATTTCGGTAAAGAATTCCATATTACCATCAATCGGTCCCAGCGTCAGCAGTGGTACCACTCAAACTCGACCGATTGCGGCAACCGGCAATGGTACAACGACCGGTATTGAGTCTACCGTAATGTCGGCTGATGCAAATAGTAATAATGAAAGTATCAAGTTTCTCCCTGCCTTTACTACAACTTCTGTAGATATAGATGTAAACCAAGCCAATTCACCCACAACTCTCCTTGACAAGAAACGCGTCCGTTGGAACGCAATGCGTTCAATTCGCACTTTTAAAACCGATCTGCCAATATCGGAGGCACCATCCCCTACAAGCAATGTCGCCCCGTCAAACCTTAAACCAGTATTGAAAATACGACATGCACGTGAAGGAGGGGGTAGTTATGACAAGGTGGTTTCGAATTTGAGTGAAACGTTACAGGCAATCGCTCAATCAGATGGTGACGCTCAACATGCTGTAACAAGGAAAAAAAAGAAAAAGAACAAGAGTGGAAAAAAGGCTTTGTTGGCCAATGTTGTCGGTTTTCCTGTGGCCCGAGGTTGAGGGCTTATCGTTCAGGCAAGTGTACCGTGTCTGTTGTATCTCGTAATTCGGTTTCGAATACAATATGTTACTTCAAGCGCGTTGCTCGCATGCACTACAAGTTTCCGCAGCAAAATGCTAGATTCATTTAGGACAGAGGGTGTATTGAGAGTTCGGACTACACAGATCAGAGGAGAGCAATTTCCGACGGCGGCTACACAAGATCATGTCCAACTCAGCAACAGACTCGTCCCGCTTACTCTTGCATGGCAGTTTCCTTTCCAACGAACTGCGTACGGTCTTTTCTGGCCAAGATAGCCTTTCTATCATTATCTAACTTCAACTTTGTAATCATCACATTCGATGGGTGAATTGGGATTTGAACAGTTGCACCTAGAGAGATTGGTGTTAACCCGTACGTGATACAGATATTCGGAAGAAAAACCGGCCACATACCATTGACTTTGTCTCTGGTGATCTTGTCGACGTGAATGCACCACTTTAGTCTGTACACTGAAATGACTTTGCCTTCACGTCCTTTTGCTGTTCCTCTCATGATGGTTACTTCATCGTCTTTTCGAATTGGGATTGATCGAACCTATTTACCACGTTGTTGAGCCGGCAACGAGAAGTCTGGGCCAAATGGATTCAACATACATGGTATTTCTCTCGTAATTCCTTGGAGAGTGTTGCAGACATTAGTTTTCGTCGTTCTGACGATGTGGCACTGAAGTGTGCTTTGCGAGACTTTCGTCGGGACGATGAAACTAGATTGTGGGGGACATGTTAGGTAGTGTTGATGAACGATCATGGTAGGTCGTTACCGTTTGGAGAGACCTTCATTTCTGGTATTCGGATACTATATGGTTTATAAACGTCAGTTCGGTCGTCCTGTTTAGTTGGTACTTGGAGCCGCTCAAGAGCTCATTGTTGCGCGAGCGTTGACATATCATCCATCCCAAGAATCCACACATTTGCTGTATCAATTGCTCGATACTGGGCTAACTATAACGACGATGTGAACACAGTACATTGGGTTCTGCTTACCTATATCAACTTTCGATGATGGATGGATGAGGTGTATTGATGGTCGTAGGGGTTTGGCCAGTGACATGAAACATTGGGAGTGGGATTTGGAAGTAGTGTAAATAGTAAGACGTGAAATACTTAACTAGATTCATTATTGAAATATACATTTTATGCGTCCTCGTAGCGTGAAATTCGTTGCATTGGTTATATTACATTAAACTGGACTTTCGTAGGTTGTCTGAGGCGATTTGAAGCACTAGATGCAAATTACTTGAGAAAAGTACTTCTTCGTCTTCCTTTCGGTACCGCGGAGTATGGCATGGGTCGTGTTCTTGGGCCAACTCGCAATAATCCAAACTTCGCGTAAGTGCAGGCAACCATCCCATCCCATCCCATCCATCTATCCTGCTGTCGAAGGAAGGTAAGTTGAATGAAGCGTCTATATCCTGCATCTAATGTCTAGGTCGCAGTTAATCCGATTCGGGGAGTCATATTGATAGTAGCGCAGATGCCATCACGAGCATTGTGTGCTTGTTGCTAGCATCCACAATAAGGGAACAGAAGTGCCTCGCCGATAACGAATTGTATGGAATATACACCAGCTGGATGGCCCAAATACGCACATTCTACCTCTTGCAACACCGAACCCGTGAATGACACTGTCATATTCATCCATACTAACACCCATTAAGCACGCAGGTTGATTCAAGATGGGAGACAAACGTGCAAAGAAGGCGGAATATTTCGATAAGCTGAAACAGCTCTTGGCAGACTACCCAACCGTCTTCATCGTCAATGTTGACAATGTGGGCTCCAATCAAATGCACCAAGTACGTCTCGTCACCATCCTCCTACATGCCACCAGAGCAGGGAGCTTATGCATTCAACCTAGATCCGAATCAACATGAGAGGAGAAGGTGTAGTGCTCATGGGCAAAAACACCATGGTACGACGAGCACTTAGGATGGAGGCAACGGAAAACCCCCAATACGAGAAATTAATGGAAACAGTAAAAGGAAACGTTGGATTCGTATTCACCAAAGGAGAATTGAAAGCCGTCAGAGATAAAATTCTTGCCAACCGAGTGAAAGCTCCTGCCAAAGCTGGTGCAATTGCCCCAGTAGACGTCGTCGTCCCTGCTGGTAACACGGGTATGGAACCAGGCAAAACCTCCTTCTTCCAAGCTCTAGGTATCCCAACAAAGATCACGAGAGGTACCATCGAAATCGTAAATGATATAGCCGTCATCAAAAAGAACAACAAAGTCGGTGCGTCTGAAGCTACCCTGCTCAACATGCTCAATATCTCTCCATTCACCTATGGAATGAGTATCACCGCAGTATACGATCTGGGTACCGTCTTCCCACCATCAGTGTTGGATATCGACCCATCTGCATTCTTGGAAAAGTTGGCATCCGGGGTGAAAGCCGTCGCTGCTATCTCGTTAGCTCTAGGTTACGCCAACAAGGCATCCATTCCAATCATTGAGAAGAATGCCGATGTATTCATTAGACTGGGTGCTAGGAAGATCGCTGCCCTGTCATTCGCTCTCGGCATCCCAACAAAGGCGTCTGTACTGCATATTCTGGTCAAGGGTTTCAAGAACGTTGTTGGTGTCTCCCTTGTTACCGATTTCAAGATCAAGCAAGCAGAGAAGGTAGCTACAGTTGTATTCACTTGGTTTTGTCGTCTTATCGACATAGTGTCTGACGTTCCACTAAGTAGTTCGCCAATGCCGTTGCCGCCGCTGCTGCTGCCCCATCGTCAGCTGCCGCTCCTGCAGTCCAGAAGGAAGAAGCGAAACCTGCTCCTAAGAAGGGTATGTGTTCACTAGAGACGTTTGAGATTGTGATAAATAGTAACACACGAATCTCAATAGAAGTAAAAAAGGAGGAGTCAGAGTCGGAGGACGAAGGTGGCTTTGGTACGTGTCTGTTCGAACATCATTGCACATTTGCTGAGCAAGCTCTGATACTTACTTTTCACATTAGGTGGACTGTTCGATTAGGCTCTTTTTGTCTGGTCGCCATAAGAATAGCACCTTTGTATATAGTACCTGTAAGTTGTAGCAATACCAAGTTACTCGTTTGCAATTTTCATGTACGAATGCAATTTTCATATATGACCCGGGGGAAAGCGCTGCTTTTGACGCCAAAGATGTGAAACGAATTTTAAGTATTAGAAGACCTTTGTGAACAACAGACTTTGGTGCTCAATCTAGTCAGAATGCCGACTCAATGTAGTAAAAGGGCAAAGCGGAAATATGTCGTTGTGGATGATGATGATTCAGATGTGTACAAACCAGAATCCGCAAACGGCATGTTGAGATATGAGTGTGCGCGATGCTCATGTAATGTGTGGCGCGAGTGATGTGGAAGTGAATGTTGAGTGCTTAGACACATGTCAGATAGATTGACAGATACAATAGAGGACAAACAGATTAAGAAATTAACACGGCATGCAACTCGACAGTACAGGATTCCGTACAGGACAGCTTTTTGCCACATTTTGCCGACACAAGGCTAGTATAGGCTTCGCTGAAGCCAGTCTGAATCAGTGCCAGATCCGTCAAGTAAAAAGCATCAGGTTCGTCTTTGGCAAAGGGTCGTTGTGTGTCTCACTGGTTTGTTTACGATTCATTGCTACATATGTACAGCTCCCAAATGTTGGCGCGAATATGGATTCACATGCAAGGTTTGCCCTGTTTAAGACCAGCCGGTTTTTTGAGTGCCGTTCTAGCTGTCGGAAGCGCGGATAAGAAGCTAGTATCTAGTGGCTATAGAGACTCAATAGCTACATTGAAAATCTGATGGCAGGACTAACTTGTACGTATTGCAATGAAAATTTTGTTGTTGGAAATCAAGGAAGTCTTGAGCACATTATCACAAAGATTTGATTTAGAGCTTTTGGACGGACGGAATGTCATTCCTCAAACTTGGCTTCAGATACGGACTGTATGTCCGGGCCAAGGCCAGGGGTTGACCTATTGGAGTTTCTGGGTGTCGTTATTTTTGCCTGTAGTATATGAAGGATGATGGTGCGTGAGCGCCAACGTGTTTCGATGCAGATTCAACCCCCCAACCAAACCCTGCAGGTTTCTCTCTAATATTGATTAAAACACGAAAGAGTAAGGGCCTGAATGACGAATGCGCGCCGTAACTATTTTGCGACGATGGTGTCAAAGGATGTCATGGTCCAGGATTCTGGTTGGATTCTGAACTCTATGTGAATAATATGAGATACAGCGTACAGTTCACATCACAAATACTTTGCATCTTTTGCAGTGCGGTAGGCTGCGATACGAGAATGATAGTGTGGGATTGTGAGATAAGGGATACAGTTGAAGTTTGACACACTCTGCATATTCACAAGTAACATTGCAGCAAGTTAACTAATGATAGTGAAATAGTGATATGATAATATCTGAGAATAAATGTAGATGCAAAGTTCTACGATACTAATATGCAATGTAATACATGATATTAAAATACATGCTGCTTAGATGCAGCCTCAAGGCACATTGCCACATCCCGCCAGATAAACCGATTGAAAAAAAGGACGGTTAGCGAATGCACTCAAGTCACACAACGCGTGAATCAAGAGAAGCTGACCTTTTCCGGATAGATTGAAGACTGTGCTGCTCCCTGCAGACCACCACACCGGTACCACTCTTGAGTCCACACCCCGGCAGCGTCCTATTACGCGATTGGTACCTATCTATGCTACTACTATTATATTGCTGTTCCACCTTGACTTATTTTCTCGTATGGCTGGTTCCACCTATCTACTAGTTCACCGTAATACCCTATCTAGTCCTTTCTATAACCTATAAAGCACCCCCTCGCTATAGGTGCTCAACACTATAGCCTATGGCCCTGAGGACTTGTCGTTGCAGCTGTCCTACAACTGCCGCGTCCCATGCCGTGTGATAGGCAAGGGCTCGCACTGCGTCCACCGACTTGTCGTCGTAGGCGAGGGCCACCGCCGCGGCACCTACGGCTATATCCAGCAGTTCGGCGAGTTCCTGGACAGGTGCCTGTATCAGGCATCTATATGTAATAGATGCCGTCAACCGCAGACATTCTGCTGAAGCAAGTGGCCCCAGCATGTTTGCCACATTATCTACGCAAACATCTGCGGCCTCACGTAGATCGACGGGGAGGTGCGTGAGGTCTTCTGGTGTCACGAACGTGAAAGCTGCTATGATGCGACCACCAGCATCATTAGCGCCTATAACTAAGGACCCTTCTAATAATCACGTGTAAACCCCTAAAGTATTTAAACCCAATTGCTGATGAGGAGAATGAGTTTTCCTCATACAGCAATTGTGGTGATAGAATCTGAATTGTACTGAAAGAAGCCTATTTTAGGTAAAATATATTG
>QEAN01000274.1:0-29137 GCA_006535955.1 Synchytrium endobioticum | reverse complement strand
ATCCCCAATCAAACAGCGTTTCAGCCACGTCAGGTGTGCCAGAAGTGTCGCCCATCTCATCACGTACCTCGTGAGATTGTTATGTAATCATGTGTGGTGTGACGCTCATAACCTCATGAACCTCATATCTTAGGCTCTAACTGAGATGAAGGAGCGTGTACGAAATTTTANGCTGTAATTATGAGCCAAGAGAGTGTTAAATATCATTTGAGCCGCAACCAACCGGATATACATTTATGAATTCAGTGAAGGCGCGGCCGTAAACATGGTTTTCTAAGCCAAAGGAACCGAGACAAGGCAACGGCGATCATATGGTTTTGGGCGTTATGGTTTAGTGGCACGGTCTGTTGCGGTCGTATAAAAAGCTCGAAAGTTCGTTCAACAAGTTTAACAACAAACTAAGGAATAAATCAACCAAACTAGCACCAAACCAGTCCCTTGAATCATTACAATGGCTAACCACTTATCAGGTAATATGGCCCTTAAAAGCGTCTCGTTGGCTGGGGATGATGATGATGATGAGGATGGACTTGCCGTCGATAATTCATAACTATGGTTACTTGGTTGGTTAACTAACGCTGTTAGGCACCATTGATATTTAGGTCGAGACACCGGTATCTTACACTCATCGACTCAACCGGGAATCGCTGGCTCAGGCTTGAACACTACCATGTCTGGTGAGCCCATCACCACCACTGCTACTACCACCAATCCAGCTTCAACTACTGGCAAGTCTTTGATGGCTTCAGGACTCAATGTTCATTGTTATGTTGGAATTTTGCTGGCGATGCATACCTTTTTCATCAAAAGCTGAATCATTTATTCAATGCCAACAGGCTATGGAGCCCATACGACTTCATCATTTGGCAGCCATCCGCAATCTGGTCATGCGGGCTTGGGTAGCCACAGTGCCAATACCAGTTATGGCAGCAACACCCCATTAAACCATTCTTCTACCTCAACTGCCGTTGCCGATCCACATTTGGAAGACCCATCATCCATGCATGGAATGAAGGAAAAGATGATGGGCGCCATGGAAAAGGGTATTGGTAAGTCATTATTACAGGATGTTTGTGGTTGTCTTTAGCGTACTGATGTGTACATGCCTTGCTGCTGTAGGTAAGGTGACTGGCAACAGCGATAAAGTAGCTGAGGGTGAAGCTCGAAAATTGGCTGGTGATGCTGAGCGAGAAGGTTTGTCTCCCATTATTCGAGACTCGACCTCTTTGAAAGTAACATTGATGACGATTATAGCCGCCAAGAACGTGAAGAACACACATAACTACTAGGTCAATCATGAGATAATATGTTCCAACGCAATGATTGTTATCACGCTGTATCCATACGCAATTGTAATTATGAGCCAAGAGAGTGTTAAATATCATTTGAGCCGCAACCAACCGAATATGCGATCATCTTCGTTGCTGATCATTGTAACGAAATTTTACTCGACCGCATCTAGTGATTTGTAATTGTTGAGATGGGACACACATCTGGCACACCTCGCACACCTGACGTGGCTGAAACACTGTTTAGTTGGGGATAAAAAGGATTGTATCTCAGACCTTTCTTCAATACATTCTTTCCGACAAAAATCTCTCAAAGACATTAAGACACTAATAAAGAGATGATATCAACAATCTGAGCTAACAACTCAGCAGTAATCAATAAATCTATTCTGCGCAAAAACAATTCCAACATCAACTGCCACAAAGCCAGTAGTTGGAGTTCCTTTGCATTTTAACAATTGTAACGCATTTTACAATGCGTGTGACGTGTCACTTACGACTCGAAGCTATAGGAATGAATAATCAGACTTCTCATTCAAATACACAGATTCAGATAGTGTGTGAATTGATTTTTTTGAGCGTACCTGTAGGAATGAATAATCTGACTAAATAATAATATACAGTTAGCTCACAGATATGATGTTACAAAGTATGCATTCTTACCTTCTCATTCAAATACACAGATTCAGATAGTGTGTGAATTGATGAGAAGGTAAATGCAATTTTGATGTCTTTTATGTGTGTTTACGACTACAACCTGGTAGAAACTCTACACACAGAGATGGAACTGCAACAGAAGCTCGTGTGACACCGGTTGTATTTCCCACGTTCCAACTCAAACTATGCTGGTATTAGGTTGTCTCTGCCTTCCCAAGAGACACGTGGCGACTGGGACGACTTTGGGTTATTCTGAGAAAGAATTGACGTGGCATATCCTATTTCTCATCACACAAGATTGAGCTCCATACCATCATCATTCTTTCAAGGAACGCAACAGGAAAATCTGTCAGTAGTAAGAACAAGTAATACGCAAGACTTACATATCAACGTGACGAATCAATCGCAATAAGATATGGCACCAACTCCAGAATACGATGCAAACACTCTGTTAGGTATGTGATCGCCATGTTCGATTGTACGACTCATCATGATCATAACGATGATCGGAATGTAAGACGGAGAGTGGAATGAGTCTTGACAAAACGCACTACTGCATGGCATTCTTTATGAGAACCAAAGATGGGGTTTGATACGAAGCGATTGTGCACCGCAAGCCATAACCCACATCCCTTTTTTACACTGTAGGTACTACCGCCACATCTGGATCCTCAACACACGTCGGAACAGGTCGTCCGGCAACAGCTGCCTCTACGGGTGGACTTGGTGGAAGCACCATGGGTGCCACGTCTGCTCATGATTCTGTAACTCCACCATACACTGCCGCTGGTTACACCGCAGGCCCTGGCACTGCTGGAGCAGGAGGTACTTTCATTTACATTGGCTGGCCTATTTGTGGTTCCGACGAATCATCTCCTCAGGACTCGCTGGTGCTAGCGCAATGGCTCCTGGCGCCTCTACTGCCGGGATCGCTGGAATGCATGGTACCACCACCTCTGGAATGACTAGAGCCGGTACCAGTGGGATGACTGGGACTACAACTTCGGGAATGGCTGGTGAAATGAGTGAAGGTGAACAGCACAAACCGTCTAGCATGCATGCAATGAAGGAAAAACTAGCAGGCACTTTTGAGGTAAGCCTTTCTCAGTATTCTGTTACCAGTGTTGGCGCCTGTCGTAGTTGTTGATGTGTCCCATTATCAGCAAGGCATTGGGAAAATGACTGGTAATACTGATCGAGTTGTCGAAGGTGAAGCACGTAAGCAGTTGGGAAATGCCGAAAGTGAATTGGCGAAGCATAGTAAGTACTGTCATTGCTGACAAATGGGGCGACGGGGGTCTTTGATATAGCGCGAGAATGGAATTACTGACACGAGCGATACACAGGTAAGTGAATCCTCCGGTCCAGGACCAAGAGATGGCGTCATTGGCAGTCCTCGAGTCATTATGTATGAATAAACGAAACCGTGGTTCCTTTGCTATCTGTGGCTGCAAATAGACTATAGCCTATTCCCTGCGCTAATGTTTGGATCCAGCGAGAACTGAATCGGATAAAATAAACAAACTATGACCTAACTAGTGGTCTGTCCTTGTAAACACCACCGGCCTACCCAGTCCAGCCAACATGCTTTCAATGATTCGCAGCATGTTGCACGTGCTGAGTTGATCACGATTCCAGCAGCGGCGGTTCCAGCAGGTGTGGTGATAGGGGCTCTTGCGACGGTTCCATGCTTGCTCGACACAGTTTGGGTTGGTGCAACCTAGATAAAGTTTTAGTCAATAAAGTGTAAATAATGATGGCAAGTTGACGACGTATCCAGCAAAGAATTGATTGTATTGAAGAGGTGTTTGGGATTCACCCCTTTTTTATACCCAATCAAACAGCGTTTCAGCCACGTCAGGTGTGCCAGAAGTGTCGCCCATCTCATCACGTACGTCTGGTCATGTGCGAGGTATGCATGTATTTCTGGTTTACTGCGGTCATTCGTCCTTGTGCTGCCACGACACGACAATATTGTTGAGATGGGAGACACATCTGGCACACCTCGCACACCTGGTGTGGCTGAAACACTGTTGGTTGGGTATAAAAAAGGATTGTATCCCAGACCTTTCTTCAATACATTGTTTCCAACAACAACTTCTCTAAGACGTTAAGAAGACTAATAAAGAGATTACATCACCAACCTGAGCTAACAACTCAACAAATATGAATCCAGGCGTGACTATGACAGAGCGGGGATGAGAGTTTAGAGATACTGGCACCAATCAAAACATCTGTCGAAACATACCTCTTCCAGCTTCTGCTGTAGTTTCCATGTACCTCGCTGGATCCAAACATTAGGGCTGCGAATAGGCTATAGTCTATTTGTAAACCTACATCCAATGCAAAAAACAAAAAGAAAGAGAAACACGGAAGAATTATAAAGACTGGCCATAAGAAGTAAAGCTATACACTCATGTGGACAAGCATTTTCAGTCGGGGCAGTTCATCCTCATCTGGTAAAGCTCGACTCCTTCAGCTTCTGATTGCATTGAGCTTGGAGAGGACAGATGCTTGATTCAAATTCTTCATTGATTTGCGCAGCAAAAACAGCAGGCGACTCCGATCTGCAGAGCCACTCGTATCTCTTGTTGAGTAATTCCTTCTGATCTACCAAAACTGGGACTGATCGGTCACCACTTATAGCTGAAGCACAAAATCCCAAACGTGACTTTGAGCCAACATTTAGCCCAGCGGAAGGCCTCACGGCTTCTGCTGGAGGAGATCTCTCGTCGTTGCCTGGTACTGCCCGCACGGATAGGTTCCCACCGACCCTGCAACATCAACGTGGTCAAACAACAGCAACTACTGCACATTCCGATTCTGAGACTTCAAAGCCCACGCATGTGAAAGATGACGTTCCAGAAAGGGTCAAGATAACCACATCCCCCATGTCTACTGGTTCTGGCCTACTCTCCCACCCGCTATCTATGAGCCCAGCAGTACCAACTGAAGGAGCACAAGCAGTACATGCCAGCGGCTATATCCAAGGCACCTTTCCGGCTGATCACGGTGGTGGACCGAGGGTGATTGAAACCGACCAACCTAGTACTGTCCATGGAATGAAGGAAGTGGTTTCTGGAGCGTTCGACGTGAGTGACGATTGCCGTCTTCTAAATATCGAGATAGCATGCTGAGAATCCGTATAATGCTAATAGAAGGTGGTTGGGCATGTCTTTGTGAGTTCTGAGCGTGTTGCTGATGGTGATAAACGTATTCATTACGGAGACAATGAGATTAAAGCTGCCATGGGCGGAGGTGAGTGATCCTGATTCATTTATAAAAGATGCTTTATAGCACGAGGTATAGTGACAGTTGGGGGGGGGGTTTGCTACATATAGAGGCCGCGTGATGGATGTGCGGAGTGCCGGTATAGGAGATAGTTGCAATGAATTTGCGCGTTCATATTTTCACAAATGTTTTGCAAGCGCCTAATGTTGCTGAATATACGTACTGGGGTATTGCTCAATATACAGACTTGAGGTTGAAGTGCGTTATTTCAATGCATGTTGAATTGACTTTTTGTTGATAATGTTGGATGGGTGGGCCCATCACGTTCACCTGTACGCACCGCGCGGCACCGACCGACCACCACAGGGGGTAGGGATTGTCCACCACTGAAGTACAAAACATTACGATATTAATCAATATCAATACATCTTCATCATCACAGTCGGTTTTGGCATCTCTCGAATATGACGAGGGCCCAGCGCATTTGAAGCGCCCATCCAGCACAGGCGCTCGGACGAAAAGGGGAGGCTGATAAAGGAGGTAGTAGGCTGCTCAGCCCGGAAATAAGACTATGATGAACTTGTCTATGATTTTAATACGACGAATCTCAAAGGCTTCGTAGTTCCCTCTGACTATATAGTGGTTGTGACCGTTTGCTTCTACTACTCTCATTAGAGTTCTATGGATTATAGCTTGGTTGTAACGCACTTATGAATAAAAGGAAATTCCCTGATGAGCTTTCTATCTTTTTGGTCAGAACGACAAAGCTTTCAGAGCGACCGCGGGAAAGAATTCACAAGGAATGTCATCGAGATTCGTATCAGAGGGTGATCTTCAGAAAGCCAAAGAAGGCAGAGCTAATGCAGGTGTCGTAGAAGCATCTGAATACGATCCCAGGACGCTATATGAGCGGTTGCAAGAGCAGAAGAAGAAAAAGGAAGAAGAATTTGAACAATCAAGGAGATGGAGTGAGTGCAGGCAAAGCTACCCTTCAAAGCCCTGCGTTCCACAGTGCAGATAGCAGCAACTGAAAGCATCATCAACCACAGGCAATCTGATCAAAAGATTGGATGAAGATGATGTAGACTTCCTGCTTCAGACGGCACTGGATACTGAAAGCAAAACACAGATACAATACGATCAAGACAAAGAGGCTGTAGAAGAGTTCAGGAAGGCCGCAGGTGCTGATGGCCCATTGGAGCAAACTTTGCCCGTAGATATTGCAGTCAAGGAGATTGCGTCTATAACGAAAATGGCTTTACCGTCTATCACGGCAGCACCGTCATCGAACAGAAGCAGTAATACGACAGCGAAAAAAAAGTCAACCGGAGCCGCGTCACAAAAGGCTTTATTGGAGGGCATAGTACGAAAACGTAAGCATATTGATTTGCCGGCCCAGCAGGACGTCGCAAAAAAGACAGCGGTTGGTGAAAAGACTTCAAGCACGGATGGGACAAGTGACAAAGCTGCCGCTGCTACATCATCATCAATTCCGACGAATGACAGTGATAAAGCAGCGCCTTCGAAGTTGGGGTAAATTTCGGCTTTAAAATGCAGATGATGGATAGGACATCTAGATATTTGATCACATCCCCATGTCATTGCATTCTAGTTTTTAACAAAATAAATATATTGAAGAAACGAACAAAGATACGCACCACCTGATATGCTCTATCAGGGTTGTATCCCGTGGACGTGCTTCCCTGCCGACAGGTCTGTGACCACTGTCGTATCGCACCTGATTGGCAACGGTTTGGCAGTGGTAACTGGAATAGCAGTAGTGCGCCATTTGATTAGGGCTCTCCAAAATGACCTTCCAATGGGCTGCGAGGGTGAATTTGGCAGCGGAAGCGGAGCCTTCGCGTGAGCATTGGCATTGCAGCTGGCGAGCATTGGCATCGCGTAAAACTGCGTAAAATAGGGGAATTGGACAGTACATTTTTGGCATCAACTGTCAGCATCGTTTTGGCAATTTCTACATTTTAGTTTAACCCAGTGTCTAGAGAGATCGTCCCTGTTTTTGCTGCAGGGCCTGCATGTGGTGAGAAGGCGGCACCAATGTAGTTTGCTATGAGGCGGAATGGGGCTAGATTGATATCCATCAACCTTGCCATGATGCAGTAAAAAGCTGTAACTGCATCCTACCACCAAACAACAACCTTTGCACGCGATGTAGCGGTGTGCCTGAACTTTCAATTTTGAGGCAGGGCACGACCCACAAGGGACGAGGAACATGGACTACCGGCTATGAAAATGACATAGATCTCAAGGAACTGGTAGGAAAACTTGGTTGTAGCAGTGGGGGAGTATGGGAAATAAATTTGAAAAGTACGGGCTGGTAAAAAGGTGCTTCTCTCGGACATGCGCTCCGGCCTACACAGTGCAGATGTGCATGTAAAGTATCGTGCAAAATGCCTGATTGCCTGACACTGTCACACCTCAGCCTCAGTCGTCCGCAGTATAAATTCAACATTCCGTGGCATTATATCGTAGCAGTTAGATCGCATCATAGGAGAGTTGGGTGCGTCTACTAGAGCAGGTCATTCCAGATGCTTGCCAGCTCTGCTTCTATGAACACCCTCAGTAGCACCAGCGACACATTGCACCATGTACCGACTCGCCATGATCGGCTGGATGCCGACAACGGACATGGACCAGACGAAGCTACATCTGTGAGCACTTTAATGCGTCAATTGGTGCATCACGTACTAGGAGATGAGCATCATCCGCGATCTGGTGTGTTCATGGCCGGGCTTGATCGAATTATGGTCGCCATTAAGCAGCGATGTGACAAGGAACGATTGCATTGACATTACAGCCCATATCAACATAGAACGGGTGTATCAACATGCGATGCGAATACTCGCTAGGTATGTGGCGATGATGCTTATATGGATCTACGTGTATAATGACATATAGTATTACCTATCAGCAAATTGACCGTACCAGCTACCCATGACTTTTTGAAGCTAGTCGATACATTAAAAAAGAAATGTAGGCCTTCATGACCCTACAACAAGCGCAGATCTCACTCTCTTCTCATCGTAGTAGCAAAACGAGATAATCGGCCTGAAAAGGCTGCCGAGCTTGGTATTCTCGCCTCAAAGCTGTCACTGAAAGTAATACTGACTCGTACTCACGTCACCAAATGAGGACTTATACATCCATACAACACACCTAGAGGAAACCTCATGACAAATGGGCCATTCTATACTTTTTGAATTCCCTGAATGATAAGATGATCTTTACTCATACATCCAACGTCAATATATCAGAAGAGAATTGGCTGGCTCCTCCTCCTCAAATGGCACCCAAAGAAATACCACCACCTGCCTCGATATCATCAAGTCATAGAGTACCTAGTTTGCAAGCGTACTCCACCGATCGTTCACCACCAGCCAAAATTGCAGCACCCACTTCACAGCAAAGAGCGGATTTGTATTATTCTAGTACTAGGGTCGCTCGTGGTATGTGAGACAATGTCTAGCGAAGCCATTGAACGACATGAAAAATTGCAACTCGCCGGCAATCCTACGATAGAGTTGGATTTAGTGAGAGATGTGCTCTATGTCCTGCAGGGCATCGATGGCAAGTATATCAAGTTTGTTGAGGATCTCGACAGATACGCAGTGGACCCTAATGTAAGCGTTTGACTGCGCCAACGAGTTGGATTACATTGTTCGCAACTGTAGGCCGGAATACCATTACCAACACAACAAGTCCTGGGCCAATTGTCCGAGCTAGGATATATGTACAAGTCAATACACAGTTTTTTGGTATCAAGCAGACTGGACACGTCCGTAGGATTAGTTGGTCAGGTATACTTGAACAGGGCCTGTATGTCGCGATGGATGATGACACTCATCAAACGACACATGATAGAGCCTTTGCTCAGCGTTATCCCAAGAGTTGAACGACTATCATCGGCTTATTGCTGTATTAGAAGGTCAACTGAGTATACCCGAAGTTGCCCCGTCCACTTTTGTATCTTCAACACTATCTTTGCGAAGGCTGGTTGTATGGACTCATGAACCAATGCAGAGACTAAGAATGATGTGCATTTTAACCGATTTGTGCCAAGGTTTGTGTATTGGTTTGCACACGAAAACGGTCGGAAGAACCAAAATTTTGCCCATCGCGGTATTCCATTCTGATTACAGGTCATCGCGGAGGTGCGCTGATATCTCAAATGCATAACTATGTCAATCATGGAGACCCTTTCATTCAAAAATTCATACATCATCTTCTCGTTGAGGTACCTTCTCGTGCAGCCACAGCCAAAACAAGCATCTGATAATCACGAAAAATGCCATCGTAGGTCGCTAGGCCATTCTATGAAATGTTAGCAATGTGGATGTATGAAGGAGAGCTAGACGATCCATTTGATGAATTCTTTGTTACATTCAATCCGAATGTTAACGACTCCGACATGTGGAAGAATCAGTACTATACTAGACCGGATTTTCAACCATCCTATATCAGCAAGAATGTGGCCAAAAAGATAGTAACTATAGGAAAATCCCTCAATTTTATTCGCATTGCTTGTAACGATACTAGTTTTCTTGTCTTGAGTAGAGGGAAGAAAGGTATGTCCAGATTGTGGTGTGGGAATGTAGAGTATCCACCTTAGACGCGTCGGAATAGTGATGCAGTACGGTGATGTACAGGCACTCGAAAGTACAGTCGAATCAGTCTATAGTGCCACTGGTAAAGCTCTGTTAGATATCCTCTATAACAAGTACAAAGTTACCAATCATTTTGGTGCTTTCAAGCGATTCATACTTCTTGGTCAAGGAGACTTTGTGCAGTACCTCATGGACTCTGTGGGGTGTGTATATTGTAAAGATTCATCTTCCTGCCAACTCTTTTCTTTGCCACTGATGACCACTGTTCCCTGTCCCTAGTCCGTGTTTGTCCAAGCCGGCTACTTCACTATATCGACATAATCTGGTCGGTAATTTGGAGGCAGCTACACGGTCATCAAATGCTCAGTATGAGGATCCGGATGTTTTGAAACGCTTAGATGTCGTAATTTCTGGGGTGTGTCATTGCGCTTGAGCTGATGTCATTTTGTGCATTTAATTTGGGGCAAATACCTTCATCGTGTCATAGGCCACGCCGACAGATATAGGCTGGGATGTCTTTAGGCTAGAATATCGTCTTGATCCGCCACTCAGTACCGTATTTACACAAACATCTATAAAGAGCTATCGAATTCTTTTCAACTTCCTGTGGAGCCTCAAGAGAACGGAGCATGAACTGTCTTCTGGTTGGAAACATGATATGACCAGAGCGCAAGTGTTTCGTCAGCTACAAGGTATTTAGCCTTTATTCTGGTCACTGCAAGACTTACCACTTTCTACAAGGTTTAGGTGCTGCAAGCGGCTTCCATTTCTCCAACCTCATATGGTCTGAGATGATTCACTTTGTATACCAAATGCAGTATTATATGCTCTTCGAGGTACGCGAAAAAGCAATTTGTGGATTCTGCGGGCCCATACTGATAGCGGAAGAAATAGGTGTTGGAATGCTCATGGGATGAATTACTGGGCTTTGTCAATAAAAAGACGGGTGACTTGGATGGGCTGATAGGCGCACATAATAAATACTTGAATACTATCATTAAGAAGGGGCTTTTAGCACCACCGAGTGCCTCTTCTTCAACTGTCGGTAGAGTACGTCGATTTTATCTTATTCTCAAAAACTTGACACCATTATTCAATTTAGCCAAATTTTTTTGCTCAATTCATGAAGCTGTTTGGTACCATACATAAATTTGTGGAAAGTCGGGTGAGTTGGCCTGTGATTATCTGTAAGATGATTATTACTCATGCGAGTACCACAGGAGAAGTTAGTCAGTCAAGCTATGACTGTCCTGAAAGAAAAGCAATTGGCTAATCAAGTATCATACAAGAAGGGTTTAGAGGTAGGTATGTGTACTTTCGCATTTCCGGATGCTTTGCTCATGCTTCATACGGTAGGGTCGAGTTGGGTTACGTCTAACAAATGAGATGGAAGAACTACCACCAATTCCTGCTCAATCATCTTCATCAAGATCATCAGTAGAGACCCTAGAATGTACACGAGACGACATGCAGAAAGCTGCTGCCGCGTTCAAGGTAAGATTCATTCAAGTATTTCGCTGTGTTGTTCCCGTATGTGCGTTGGGCTAAGAGCTTATATTACTTTAGGAGGAGCTTATTGTTCTACTGGACATGATATCAAAACAGTCTGATACGAGTGTACGCTTTCTGAGTTTCAGATTGAACTTTAATGAGTACTATTCTGTGCAATAGAGCTTGCTCGCCGCATTGTTTTGTAGTTGGCATACTTGGTACGCATTACCTTAATCCAGATCGCCAACTCACTTTGTATTAAATGTATGTCATACAAATGTGCCGGACATGAATACGTGAGATGAAGTAGCGCAATGTATTTGAGGCAATTCAACAGGCAGGCTCATGCACACTACAGGCAGATTGAACAGACATTGCTGTCAAAAATCAATTAGTAGCGCTTGGCAATGCTTGCATAATGTTTCCCTCAAACCGTAAATCCCAGCCTATAGCCTGTTTGCGACAAGTACGAGTCAGCGTCTACGCGCTTAAACGGCGCGCCAAGGCGAGGGTAAAATACTCACATGCCCAAACTTGGGCAGATGCTCGGCAACAGAGACAACATCTTTATCACCACGCCCAGATAAACACAATACAATATTCTGATCTGGTTTCATCGCTGAAGCCAGTTTGAGTGTATAGTATATAGCATGTGCAGTCTCCAATGCTGGAATGATACCTACATGACATATAGTCGTTGAAGAGGAGAGGGCTAAATGTATACGCATAATGTAACGGCTTGTCACACATACCTTCCAGCTCACACATCTTACGAAACCCAATCAACGACTCTTTGTCCGAAACAGCGACGTATTCTGCACGTCCCGAGTCTTTCATCCATGCATGTTCGGGACCCACGCCTGGATAATCCAGACCCTACCGCATATGTGCATGTCAGTCCCTGGCAAAAAAAAAAAAAGTATTCTTGGGTGACTTTGGATTGTAGCGACATACAGCACTGATACTATGCGTTTCCAGAATTTGGCCATTGGCGTCTTGCATGAGGTACGTGCGTGTGCCATGCAACACACCGGGTCGGCCTGCACTCAATGTTGCGGAATGTCGGCCAGTCTCCATACCTAGCGCGCCAAGAAATGAGTAACGCAAGAAAATCAAGGGGCAGCACGTACCGTCTCCGGCAGCTTCAACACCGACAATTCGCACGCCCGCATCGTCCAGAAACGGATGGAACATGCCAATGGCATTCGACCCGCCGCCCACACACGCGACGACGGCATCAGGCAGCCTGCCGACCGCATCCATCATCTGCGCCTTGGTCTCGCGGCCAATCACGGCCTGGAATTCGCGCACCATTGTCGGGAACGGGTGCGGGCCGATCGCGCTGCCGATGACGTAGTGGGTCGTGTCCACATTCGCCACCCAGTCCCGCAGCGCCTGATTGATGGCGTCTTTGAGCGTCCGCGAGCCAGAGTCGACGGGGATGACGGCCGCGCCCAGCATCCGGATGCGGAACACGTTGAGCGCCTGCCGCCGCACGTCCTCGGCGCCCATGTATATCGTGCACCCCAGCCCGAACTTGGCACACACCGTCGCGGTCGCGACCCCGTGCTGCCCGGCCCCTGTCTCCGCGATGATGCGCGTCTTGTGGAGCCGCCGCGCGAGCAGCACCTGGGCCAGCGCGTTGTTGATCTTGTGCGACCCCGTGTGGTTGAGGTCTTCGCGCTTCAGCCAGATCCGGGCGCCGCCTATTACGGTGCCTGCGAATGGTAGCATGGTGCGTGTGCAGTGGGGGAAAAGGTGCCACGGTACCTGACTCCTGTGTTAGGCGTTCGGCAACGTGTAGTGATGACGGTCTGCCCATGTACTGGTAATGTGATTTGAACTCATGCCAGAACGATGCGTCGTTTTGAGCATGCACAAAGGCCTGGTGGGTGCGGGGTGAGCAGTAGACGGGTGGGTGCGGTTTGGAGTATCGTGTAAGACTTACTTTTTCAATCTGGTCTAGACAATCTACGAGTGCCTCAGGGGCATACTGACCACCGAATTGCCCAAACCGATCATCGATGATGCGCTTGGTTGGCACCTAGCAATGCGCGCATGTATGGCATGCTGAGGATGTGATGTGGTTTGAGAGCTCAGTGTGGAACCATACATGGCTTTTGAGGTGCCCGTTACCCGAGGCCGTGGAAGTTGTTGGGCTCAATATTGACTGCCCTTTTGCCTTTGCTACTGTACGAGATGATTGACAAATGCTAGAGTCACACCAAAAAGGACGCACGTGATGCGTACGCTTCACAGACGTCAATCCAGTCACAGATAGAGCAAACTCTTTCACTTTCTGCGCTCTTTCTCCCTTTGCTAATATGCACGACATTGGCAACACGCCCAAAATACCACTTCATGCTTTGGGATAGCCTCACCAGCTGTACTCAACGTCGTGATAATCTGCGATCCAATAACAACACCATCGGCATGTTGCGCAACAGCCTGAAATTGGTGTCTACTCGCAACCCCAAATCCAACAGCGAGTGGAACATCAGTGAACTTTCGAATTCGAGCCACAATGTTTGGTAACTCTTGATTGACTTGGTCCCTTGCCCCCGTGACGCCCATAGTCGATACGACGTATATGAAAGTATCTGCGACAGTCACGAGTGACTTGATGCGTGACTCTGTAGTAGATGGTGCAATCATCGGGACATAACTCAATCTAGCGTGCTGTGTGACATTTGTCCTCATACGATCACCATCACGTTTTTGCTCCTTACCCTTGTTCAGCACACGAATCTCTGAACCTGACGGACTCCTCAGGCGGTAAATCGACCACAATGAATCCAGAGATGCCAACGTCTCGACACGCTTGCAACAGTTTGGCTTCGCCGTAATTCAGAAATGGGTTGTAATAACCCATTAGTAGCACTGGGATGGTCAAGCCCTTGTAACGCGCTTGTCGTGTGAATTCTATGCACCTGTCAATATCAATTCCGTATTTCAGTGCTTGCTAGTTGGTGTTGCAGTGTGAATACAGAATTTACTGGTGAGCTGGCACAACAAGCATACGTGACCAGCGGCTTGGATAGTTGGACCATCGGCTATGGGATCCGAGAATGGGACACCTGCGAAAGGACGCGTCAGCTGGAGCACGAAAGGGCCGAAAAAGTCACATGTACATACCCAGTTCAATGATGTCCGCGCCTCCCTCCTGTAGAGCTAGTAGCACTTCTACGGTGTCATCCGGTTCAGGGAATCCAGCGGTAACAAAGGCTACAAATACAGGTTCTGTGATGGATCGGGTCGGTTAACAATGTTTGACTGACATGACGGGTTGATGCGTCATGCCAGATCTTGGTTGAAGGGCTGGCTTGAAGTCGATACATTTTGTAATTTGACGTTGCAAACAGTCGTGTTCTCAACTCATTCAGCAAGTAAAATGGTTCCGTGTGCTCGTAGTCTAACGTGTCCAAACTTCTGCAGTCGATCTGATGTGTGTCGCAAGACCTATGGCCACGACTTACTGTTCTCTGCTTTGGCCTCCCTGAATGCATTCGCCAGTGCTAGCGACATTTCTGATGCTGTTCTGATTCAAGCTGAAGTAATAAAGTGATGGTGCTGGTTGGACCTTTCCGGGAAGTTTAACAGCCTCTGTCAATTGAGAATTCTGTCTCGTCCACAGTCTGGCAAAGACACCTTCTGTGGTAATGACAATAAGATTATGCGTTGTATTGTATGCTGTGCAAACATATGGATTATTACTATTGAATTGTTAACTACAGTGAAGGTGAAAAAAGAACTAGTATACTACAGGTTTCCTGACTCAATTGCAGAAACCACCATCAATCTTCATCATCATCCAATACCACAAGTCTAGGCGCAATGTTCATCGCCATCAGTTCCTGGAACAGCAGCTTGGCGGCATAGGGAATAAACACCTTCGATACCTAGGGAAATAAGCAATTGGCATGGCTCAGTATCTAGACCAACAAAAAAAGGCACTTATGCTGCAAGCCGAATACTTACTTGCGTGGTGTTTTTGCAACTTCGACATTCAAATTTACTGGTCTTGAGATTGGCTATGGCAATCAACCCACATATATCACAGACATGCAACTGGTAGGCGTCGGATACATCGAATAATCGTTCCTGCATAGATGTGTCAGTGCAAATGAACGTTCTCACAAACACAAAACGCATGCTCTACCTTCAAGAATTGAGCAGCACCATGAGAAATCATACAATCGCGTTCCATCTCCCCGAAACGCAGGCCACCATCCCGAGCTCGACCTTCAGTAGGTTGTCGAGTCAAATTGGTCACTGGACCACGAGCGCGAGAATGGATCTATCATTTCGAAAAATATTATAGAGACAGAAATGATTGGCATCAAGGAATGGGGACGGATGTACCTTATCATCAACCATGTGCTTGAGTCGTTGATAAAAGGTAGGGCCTGTGAACACTTGAGCTTCTAGTTTACGACCGGTATGACCATGGAATAGTACTTCAAATCCTCGCTTCTGGAATCCGTACTCTCTCAGCTCCTGTGATATATCGGCCACAGTCAAGTTGGTGAACGGAGTAGCATCACCCTCACGTCCTCGTAAGGCTGCTACTTTAGAAAGCAGGCATTCAACCAAGTGACCAATGGTCATACGAGATGGGATGGCATGGGGATTGATGACAAGATCTGGGGTAATACCCTGTGCAGTAAAAGGCATATCTTCTGATCGATATGTCATACCCACTGTACCTTTTTGACCATGACGACTACAAATTCATTTGGTGAGCAAAGCGACATTGAGAACGACTGAAACAATGCTACGCTACTTACGAGGCAAACTTGTCTCCAATCTGAGGTACTCTCATAGACCTTACCCGAACTTTCACAAACTTGTAACCGCCTTGATTCGTTGAAACCATCACGTGATCAACAACACCATTCTCAGCAGACCTCAAGGGTTTCGATACATCACGCTTCGTCTGTATTATGCGTTGAGTGCCCTGGCCTTGTTCATCTTGGGACAATGGCATCGTCTATCATGTACAAACACTGGGTGAGAACCATCAACTTTTCTGAGCTTCGGTCCAAAGCAGTTGCTTTCCACCTGATTCATACACACCTTACCAACCAAAATATCATCCCCTATCACGGTTTCACCAACAGCAATCAAACCATCATCATCTAATTTACTATACGATCCATGCTTCATTCGTGATGTAGTTTCACGGTTTGGTTTTTCAATGGTTTCGCTCGAAGTACTTCGGCCGACTTTCTTTTCTTGATCCATGTATGTTCTATAGAACATGGATCTAAAGAGACCACGATCGATGGAAGACTGATTCATGATGAGAGAATCTTCCTGGTTATATCCAGAGTAACACGCGATAGCGACAATGGCATTCTGACCGGCCGGCAATTCACTGAATTTGAGATATTGCATTGCTCTGGTGGCTCCCAATGGTTTTTGAGGCTAGCAATTTATGTCAATATGATTTAATACGTGACCACAAAAACCAGATGAGTCTGCGTACGAAAAATCAGAAAGAACGAATACTCACATAAAACAGGATATTCATCATAGTATCCATTCTCAATTGATAATTACTCAAGAAAACACCCATAGCTTGTTTACCCATAGCAGACTGATAGGTATTACGCGGAGACTGGTTGTGATCCGGGAAGGGAATAATACTCGCACACACACCCAAGATCATACTGGGATGGATTTCACAATGAGTGTACTTGTGAACATTTACTTCACCCTCAAATGAGTCTTCAAGCGTACGGCGATGCTGGGCCAAGTCCTGTGGAGTCATGCAGACTATTGAACGAACATTTGAGGAAGGCTTGACCATACACTGCAGGAAAGGAAGCCTACTCACTCATTACTGTTTCTTCTTCTTCGGTGTCTAACAAATCTACAATGCCACGGTCTATAAAGTCGTCCCACTCGAAATCATTTTGCTAGATACAGAATAGTTAGGCGGCGCTCTAACAAATTGATCGTTGGCTAAGTCAACAGAAGCAAAGCTTACATTGGCCCGGAAATCCTCAACAACATCCGGTTTCAGCGACCACTTCAACTTTTGCTCCTGCTCATCAACAATAAACAACGGTCTTTGAATACGTCCAGCATCAGTGAATATCCTGATTTCTTTATCACGAACATCCCATACTATGGAAGTTTCCTTGGGTACACTTGCATCTCTTCGCAACTCTCTCAAGTATTGCACAATCATCGATGGATCTCTATGGATACCAATCCATGACCCGTTAATAAATATTTTACAGGCATCTTCAATTTGGGACGCGGAGACCTCTGTAAACCGCTCCATAGCCTCCTCATCCAAGAATTCGATAATATGCTCATGTGTTGCTCCAACAGATATGGTAGCCATCAGTGACAAGTTCTTAACTAAACCACAGGCTTGACCTTCGGGTGTTTCAGCAGGACAGACCATGCCCCAATGCGTATTGTGGAGTTGACGTGGTCGAGCTAATTTACCATCACGACCAATCGGCGAATTCAATCGCCGTAAATGCGATAAGGTAGAGGCATAAGTGTATCTATTCAACACTTGAGATACGCCAGCTCTAGCTTGCATCGCTTTTGCCTGATCACCCCAATTTCCAGTCGCTAGAGCATACCGTAATCCATTGGTAATTGTCGCCTGTCTCAAACCATTCAAAATTCGGACACTAGCAATTTGTTTCGAATCCAAGGTCTATCGGATATATGGCATATTAGCTTACAGGGGCTGGATGGAGATCGTAAATCCTCAAAGCAAAAAAGGCGCCAACCTTTGTAAGGTGCCTGCTTAAGTCCTTGGTAACCTTTTGGAAGTACAGACGGAATAGACCAGCCAGCAATGGGCCAGCCAAGTCCAGTCTCTTCTTCCCAAAATGATCACGATCATCAATTTCACGACGTTCCATAGCAGCCAACAGCAGTCGATGGATCATGTATCCAAAAAAGTAGGCCTTTCGGGTCAGTTGAGCGGCTGATATGGAAACATGAGGGAGAAACTCTTTGACGAGTATTTCTTGTGCATACCTATAATGAAGTTAGGGTAAGTTGGCGCGCAAAAGAGGGACGCTCTCAAAGGGACTCACTTCAGCCGTCTTTCTAGGGTAGTGGTCATTGCTTGTCCACGATTAGCAATGTGATTCAATGCTGTCTCTTGGGTCTGAATGGAAAAGGCTTCTTCTATACATGGCTATATTGCGGCATACAATATGATGAGCAGAATGACACGAAATGGTGTTTCAACCCGATGGCCTTACTTTTAAGTATTCAAGCATTTGAGTGTCGTTGAAATCGTAACACTAGAGTAAAGAATTGAGCTTAACATGGCATTATATAGTATTTCCAAACATAGCATGAACTTGCAATATGTTGGAGAATGTCCGCATCCGGTATGATGTTCATGGCTCTGAAAACGACGAATATGGGCAAGTCAGTTTTGATGTAAGGCATTGTGGTGTGGATGACTTTGCCTCCAATATTCTTTAATTGCGCGGAATTGTCAGTCGGACTTTGACTTGGACGACAGGATTGCAGGGCAAACTATTACCATCTTCCTCCGCTTTTGATCACCCGGCGACGTCAGCTTGAGCATGAGAGCACTAGCTTTTTTGTGACCATCTGCCAACTGACTCCTGATTTCAGCAGTGTATGTAACTGCAGTGCCAGGTGGCTTTTGGAAGACATACACCTGGTTTGTCGCCATTCGTTCTTGGGCAATCAACACTTTCTCCGATCCATTGATGACAAAGTATCCACCCTGTACATGGATGTGGAGGCATCAATTCGGGTAAGATACAACATGTTGGATTTGTTTCATGACATACTGGATCCGGAGGACATTCACCAACTCTCTCCAGATCTTCAGTTGATAGTCCATCTAATATACAAAACTTTGATCGCAACCTAGATTATGCTCAATGTTGAGCAAGCGTATTTTGACAAGTCTGATATCATCTCAGTATCACATGATTGGAATGCTGCCTAATGGCATCCGTTCAAATTCTTCCTCCCCAATGTCTTGTTTCTCCCATGAGTCGGGATCGCCCTTGTCGGCAGTGGGATGAATGAGCTCGTACATCTCAGTAGTTATATTGACCATCAATGGCGCAGCGTAACTAGGCAAGGTGTAGGTTGGTGGCTGGGTTTGGACTACCATAACAGGACACATACGTAAGGTCCCTTAATCGAGCGTCCTGCGGATACAATTCACGATGTTCGGCACCATCGTCTTCTCTATGTCTTGGTTTGGACATGAAAACCTGGCCAAACTTGATGACATACTTCCTCTATTCTTAGACATCGGTGTCAGACGACAGGGCGCAACATGGGCAGCCAAGGGGGCACACATACAGTTACATCTTCTTCGTCGCCAGTGTGCTGGGCATTTGTTTGGACGGTTACAGAGCCCAATTCGTCGACGACTTCTTGGATTGTGTTTTCGATAAAGTCGTTAAATGACGACAATTGCTGTCGGACCAGACCACCACGAGAGTTGAAGAAGCACGATATTATGGACCAACATTCTTCCTGAGTGATTTCTACCTCTACCTCTACATATGGGATATGGTCAGCTATCGGCAGCACAATGGCAATGAACACAGAGCGATGCAGGGAGGGACAAATGGAAATGGACGGCTCATACCATCCTGATACTGCACATCATCGGCCTCATCATCCATGAGGGAGCAATCGGCTTTGGTTATGGAGGGGCTATGGTGATTTTGCTTGGACTTGAAGCACCCGTCCTAGCTGCAAATTGCAAGTTTGCGCTGCGTTTATTCAGTGGGGCACGTATCGGTGGCAGCCTCGCACATAGCAGAAGCTACGGCGCCATCGGCCACTCGATGGGTACTCGTGGCCTGTACAATCTTGGCTGCCGAAGCGCCGCCGCCATCGAATAGCGCAGTTGGACGGACCTTCAGCCAGCTCGAGCGCGAGGCTCCACGGTGCAACCTGGTCACCATGGGGCCCAGTCGAGAGTACATGTCTGTATTGTGCTTGCTTGCTGTCACAGTTGATACTCACAGCTGCTCAACTCATTGGCAACTGGTCCGTATTCGCCGGCAATCAAGGCTGATGGACTCATCGTCTGCTCGGGACAAGTTCCATTCAGCGAGTGAACGTCAACATGTTGTTGGAGAGCTGGCCAGCTCGTGCCCAGTTCTGCCAAGGTGTGACTCTACTCCCGCGTCACTGATGCGATCGACCTGGGAGTTCCTGACAACTATGGAAATCTCGGAAGAACAACGGAGTTGTACAGGCTCAAACAAAATGCATAATATGAAGGCCGTCCTTGAAGCAACTAGTTCTGATTCAATTCAAATACTGTCGTCTAAACAAGTGTCTTTTTGAAGGATATGAACGGTATTCACTGGCTTCGTGCCTTTAGGTCGTGCATTTGGAGGACGGGAGTTTAGGCATATCCGAGAACTTAATGCCAGTTGGTTGGTGCACTATCCGCTGCAATGCCTATCACTGAAGTTCTATTCATAGTTCATACTTCATACTTCATACTTCATAGTAACTCATGGTTCAAATCCCAAAACTTGTTGACTGCACCACCGCCATCTGTACCAACAGCCAAAGGCCAGCCACTGGAAGCCTGGCCGCCTCCTTCGGATTAATAGTCTCGGTTACGCGCTACTTAAGGGACACTCCCGTGCATATAACCCTCTCCTCTCCCTTTCTATCATTACATACAACACTATCGCTCATATAAATTCGTGTATGCCGTAGGCATGCCTCAGCCAACAGACAGTAGTCGGTTCTTCATATTCACAGTTGAGTGCACGAGGCACGTTGATATAATGGCATGCTGACGTGTGCTGTTCCCATGGAACTAGATTGTTGATTTACTCACTTTCCTGGCATCCATGTCAGTGATATATTGGCGGAGGCGAGTCAATCTCAGGATATCAAGTAGAAGGGTATCTCGTGTATAGCTTGTAGTTCTGTATATACGTTGTACACATAGTTTCATGACGCGTTGAGCTGACATCGCATTACATTGGCCGACGTGACCGATGTGTCAACCAATGACCAATGCATTAACATCCCCTTGTTTCCCCAGCCAGTCGAGATTGTGAATAGATCTGACAGTCGCCATTCTTTCGTGCCATCCATGAGGACTGGGGAATGTTGATTCTAAATGAAGACGGCTGTTCCAGGTGAGGCATCCACGCTTACAATCCAAGATTCCCGGATACAGATGATTCACAATCAACATCCGTTCATCATGACAGGAGAAACAAATACCACCAGGTACTTGCATTTTCATCAGATAAGAGTGACAGTCTGTAGTTCCACTTCGTCGACATCTCAATGCGTATGGGGATATCTCGACAAGTCACTGCATCCGATCAGAAACATTTGTGAACACAGGCCGGCGCCACATGTCATACGATGAGACCTGCTGACATATCTGAATCTACAACTAGCATTCGGACTGAAAGTGGCCATAAAAAGTGGACCATTCACACAAAGACCTTACCTGGAACGTATGTACCGGCTGCTGCATGGCACATGATCATCATTCACAATGATAACAGTATAGTATCAATCTGAAATTATCGTCAAGTGCCCATTCCAACGTTGGCCTTAGATCCGGAATTGTTGGTTTCGGCCAAATACAAATAGTACCATCAAAATCAACATCACCCTCGACTCGTTCGTTAACTGCCGACGTGTCACCGAAACCCGCAGCGAAGGTAGAAGTCTTCTCTGTGACAACAGTGATAGAAGATTCGGCTTCAACGCAACCGCAAAAGCGTCCCCCAGAAACTCAGCAGTCAGAGGAGACAATCGAGCTGGCTTCCCAAGTAGCATCATCATCGGCCCTTTCTCACAAGGGTGAATCAGTAGGTCGAGCCCGGCCCACTATTACGCCAACACTATCAAATCTACCTCCATCTGCAGATATCAGCAGCGCAGCTACATCACCAGTAACAGCCATTGGCGGNNCTACTGCATTTGACGGTAACATATCGAATCTCAACACGTCTACATCATCAGATACTTTGAAAAGAAGTAGTGGAATTAATAGTGGCGACCATAACTCGTTGAGGAAGAGTACGGATGGTAGAGGGCATGCTCAACCAAATGGTATGCTGATCATCGACAATTCCGTATTTTGCCAGTTGAAAAAGAAATTCAGGGCGCATAGCATTATAGGAAAAGAGAAAGGCTCAGATAAACTGGAATCGTCAATGATGGCAGAAGCTGCCAAGCTGAACAGTTTGGCTATAAGATTTCAGAAGTTTAGGGCTGTACTGGATACACCTAATGTGGATCTGGGTCAGTTACTCCTCTGTTGGTCATTTTCTCAGAGTTACCTCATTGGCTTCTCGCATGCAGATCAATTGAGGAAGCTGAGCTGGAAGGGTGTCCCTGACGAGATTCGGCCGATGGTGTGGCAACTTCTCATGGCGAGTATTGGCAGAAGAGCAGGGCTTTGCATGACTAAACGTCGCCAATTGTAATGCTTTTTTTCTTTCTATAGGGCTACCTGCCGTGTAATATGGATAGACGCGAGACTACTCTGGCAAGGAAACGAAGTGAGTATGCTGAGTACGTGGACCAATCATTTGCGAGAGGAAAAGAAGGTCTCGATCAAGCCCTGCATCATCAGGTATGTTGGAGTAGATTTACCAGAAATCACGAATGACGAGAAAACAAAGAACACGACAATGGTCATAACTGTGCCTTATGTAGATACACATTGACATTCAACGAACAAATTCCCACTTGTCACTCTATCAAGACAAGCGAATCCAAGAAGCTCTCGAACGAATACTGTACTGTTGGGCCATCCGACACCCAGCATCCGGCTATGTGCAAGGCATAAACGATCTCGTTACACCCTTCTTCCAAGTATTCCTGTCAGGAGAACTATCAACCACTACAGCAGATATAGAGACATACGATGTGCTCCAAATACCGGTTGAGAAGCTGAGTCAAGTTGAAGCGGACAGTTTTTGGTGTCTGACTAAATTGTTGGATGGGATACAAGACAACTATACATTTGCGCAGCCTGGTATACAGAGGCAGATTGGGAAATTGAAGGAACTGATTAGTAGAATTGATAGTACGTCGTCATGCGATTTATCGTTTCGTAATGTTATTGCTTGCTTTGTAGGAGACGATCGCCAATCCGAACTCGATACCACATACGGTGGACCCCCCCCCCCTCTTTGACTGGCCACTCCACTGCCTAACATATTCCTCGATTCAGGTCCACTGGCAACCCATCTACAAGCTCAAGGAGTAGAATTCATCCAATTTGCATTCAGATGGATGAATTGTTTGTTGATGAGAGAACTCTCAATCAAGAATACGATACGTATGTGGGATACGTATCAGGTCAGTCCTTATTATTACAGCCTACAGGGAGTTGTTTAGCTGTTCAAATCATCGCGAAGAGAAAAAGTGAATCAGTGTGTCTCCTCTATAGGCGGAAGGGCCAGATGGTTTCTCAGACTTCCATTTGTACGTTTGTGCTTCGTTCCTAGTCAAGTGGTCCGAGCAGTTGAGGAAAATGGAGTTTCAAGTACGTACCTGTGAGATTGCATGATGGAAGCCAATAATAAAATAAAAGCACTTTCCTGACTTGTAGGATATCATGATGTTTCTACAATCGCTGCCTACGCAATCATGGGAAGACAAAGAAATCGAGTTGTTGTTGTCTGAAGCTTTCATGTGGAAGAGTCTCTTCCATAATGCCCCTAGCCATTTACAGAATATTAGTATGCCGTCGCCGCAGCAGTAGGATGCGGTGGTTGAGCATTGCTGTGGTGCACTTATTCATAGATCGTTCATGCGAGGGAACTAGTCGGTTTCTTTTTCCTTGGTTTAGAGGGATTTGTATATTCCTCGTTTTATTCTTTTTATCTACGTACCTACTTATATATCTTTTTACTATATATACATCTTTTTTTGCAGCTCGTTAGACATCTATGATCTTAAAGTGCCTTCACCTTATCTCAAGAAATTCACGTCCAATTTACATTACGTATCAACAAAAAATTAGTCATTCGGACACAGCAGGGAAAGGGGAGAGTTGTAGACAGTTGTGTGAATCATTTTTGCCAACATACCGCCCACTCAAAAACGGACTAGCTGGACCCCAGGTGAGCCTGTGCAGTTTCAGCTCGCGACTGTTTCAAGAACGGGACCAAATCCGTTCCTGCTTGCGTGTAACGTTAGGCATCCAGAGAAATCTTCTAAAGAGACTACGTACCACCAGTGCCCCGCGCAATCAAAGTCTGACGTACACGCAAACTGGCATTCTCTTGCACACTCTTCACATCGCTGCCATTACCTGTATCCGCATTCGTGCTAACCCTCTCACCAACGCCACTGGCCGCACCTGTACTGAGGTGTCTAGTGCTACTCCCTGCCGTCGCACCGCTACCGCTCCCGCCACTCCCCGGGCCCGCACTGCTGTGCACCGGATTCGGCCGACTTCCAATCCCGGCTTCCTTCTTCTTCGACGCCTGTATGACGATGTACACTGTAACCATCTTGAAATGGATGTCTCTAAAGACACGCAGGCCTTCAACACACTGGTTGTACAGCCGCTCCGCTTCTGTTCCCATGGACGTGTATGCGCGCAGTTCCTGGATAAACGACCGGATGGAGGGTGCGCGGCCCAGCGCATAGATGAAATCGCGGTGTGCGCCCGGCATGTATTTCCGCATTTCGTGAATGTGATTGATGGCATTCGCGGTGTGGGGATCGAGTGCCTTTGCGGGGTGGGCTAGACCGGTCATGTGCCTGTATATGCTGCTATTGTTAGTGGTGCTGCTGTTACTGCTGCTGGCAGTGAAAGGCCGGTGCGAGTGCTGGTAGTAGTGTCCTGTTGCAGTGCGTAGGGATGACAATGAAACAGTTCCTGGGTCCTTCTCCGGCACGAGCCCATCGCCCGTGCTGCCTGGTGGCGCGGCGGGCCGGGTCGGGAGGTGTTCGATATCTAGCGCCACATCGAGCGCATGGATAAGCGAGGACTGGCCAGCAGATGCACCGGCCCATTTGCCCCAGGTGCCAATCATGTGTGGGGACGGTGGTTGTATGTTGATGGGTGTGCCGTTTATATTTTGTGTTTCCTTTACCCATCCTACGACGCCATGATCTTCGTGACGGGGAGTGTCCGGAGGTGGTATGGGCTTACGGTGCTTGCTTGAATGGATGTGTCCATGATGATAGAAGGTGCTGGTCCCGTAGGGTATGGTGGAGGACCGGAAGGATTGTCTTGGCAATTGGGTTGGCAGATTTGGTACTGTTCCGTTCGGCGCACTACTTCCGTCAAAGCTATTCTCCTTTTGCACGCTATTACGTGATTTTTCGTCAAAATCGATAACCACGCCTTCATAGAACAGTCCGAATGGTAGTTCTGGTGTATGCTCCCATCCTGCAACGTATGGCCTGACTCTGTGAAAGAAGATGTGAGGATCGTTCTTTTCGTACATGGCCACCAGTGTTTCGATTATTCGCTCGATTGAAGATGCGATTATGTTCAGGTTCGATTCGAGAGATGGGATGTCTCGGTTGACAACTGCGTGCATTGCATTGATGATTGCCGGGATTGCCGGTGCGCCGGCAGCTTCTATGGCGATGGAGACGAGATAAAACCATGCCTCGTCCATTCCTCCCGAGAATGTGTGCATGACCGCCAAATTACTAGATTAACTTTTCGTTAAAGTGGTAAAAATCCAGCGTCAGTGTAGACTGAGTAATTCAAGGCACGTTTTGCCAAGTCATCATATTCCAATAGGGGGGGGGGGACAGACGACGGGAAAACAAAGACACGGTCGTCGGATCGACAGTACCTTAAATCCATCGGCCCGTTTTCATCAATTAGATAATAGTTATACAATTCCACGGCAGCATATGAGATGACTGGTTTCAAGCCCAGTTGATTACACACCGTTACCCATGGTACCGCAATACACTCTGGCAGCACTTCTATACAGTATCACATCGTAAGCGTGCCTTGTCCGCTCATCCCATGCTACGCTACGCTAAGAGACTCATGATAAGCTATACCAACCTTGGGCGTCCTCGTTCTTTCCCCAAACATAAGCCTGGGCCAAGAACGACAGTACGAGATAGGCTCTTCGCCACTCGGTATGGTGGCCAAGTTTCTTTGCATCTAGCACGGGAAGCTGGGGTGTGGGCGATGTGTTAGCATGTGACGGCAGGGCGAGCGCGGAAGGTTACCTTTTGGACATATTCCCTTATTCGGCCGGCGAGTAGCAGAACAGAAAGCTTGTCCAGTATGACTTCCCATGGGTGGAAGTAGGGTGGTAGTCTCCTCAGTGGGAATGGCGACGATGGCAGGAACCCGGCTAGGTCAGTACTGCGGTTGAGCCATCCCATGAACTGCAAAGGACATGCTTACTTTGCAGGGATATGTCGTAGTGCTCTGGGTTCGGGATGGCGCCCTCTCGTACGGCCATCGTCCTTCCTTGCTCTGCACTCCTGCACTAGGCGCTGCACTTGGATGGATAGCTTGCAAAAGTGCAAAAGTGCAAAGGTGCAAAGGTGCAAAATGCAGATAAAGTTCAAAAGTTTCAAATTTCAAAAATAAAAGCGCACTTGGCGGGGACTACCAGTGAACCCAAAGAAGCCACATGGCGGACATACAGCCAACATGGCTATTTTTATTGAGTCTGGAAGCACGACCCGGGCCGTTGCTCATGTGAACACGTGTGACTCGTCTGTCTTCGCAGGCTCTCGCGCGTACACCTCGCGCGTGCACCTCGCGAATATCTTTGTGCGGCACACAGCATCACAGGGCACGTCGCCTCCTTTATCGTGCTAATGTACAAAGGCACATGCGAAACGACGCCGAAGCTCACACATCTCCGCAGTCTGCGTGCGTCGCAACCCACACTAAGCATCGTGCGATAGCCTCCCCATATGGCTGATGTAGGAAGCATGGACGGCGAAGCTCTATCTGTCTTCCGGTCCTTCGCATCGCAACCCGATGGGACCGTCGTCGTATTCGTGCTGGGAGGTATGCCAACAAACCTGACACTTCACATTGTAGACACGCTGGCCGCGGCGCTAAACATGCAGTCATGCTATAGGGCCTGGAGCCGGTGAGCATCGTATCCGCTGTGGCATGGCCATGCGACAATCAACGTCATGAAACGAGCAATCACGCCGTCCTACCACAGGCAAAGGCACCCAATGCACACGGCTAGTCCGCAATTTCGGATTTGTGCATCTGTCAGGTCAGTCCGACATCCCGTATCAAGCGTATTGTGCAAACCGCAAGTGTGTTTTTCTGCCCCCTGATCAATCAACGACAACCGTCCCTCACCCACAGCCGGAGATCTTCTCAGAGAAGAACGATTACGACCAGGCTCACAATACGGCGACTTGATCAACAATTACATCAGAGATGGCAAAATCGTGCCGTCTCATATAACCATCGGACTGTTGTACAATGCAATGGAAGCAGCTCACAAGGGTGCTTCAAAGACATCTAGATTCCTAATTGATGGATTTCCGAGAGCACTAGAGCAAGCTGTGCTCTTTGAAGAGCATGTATGGCCCGGTGCTGCCCATGAAGGCTTCATCCCCTAGCCGCAAGTTTTTTCTCGCAAGTCGGACTAACGCAGCCTAAACTAGATTTGTAAACCTAAACACGTCCTTTTTTTAAAATGTTCGGAAAAAGTCATGTTTGAACGACTACTCAAACGAGCGGATACGAGCGGACGTGTAGATGATAACCTCGAATCAATCAAAAAGAGGTTCCTGACGTTCCAGGAAACTAGTTATCCGGTGGTGGAGCATTATAGGCTAGAGAAGGATATGGTTACGACGGTGAGTAATATGCTACTAATGTCGGGTGTCGAGGTCAAGGATCCTGGACTGCTTACTGATGATGTATATATTATATTCTTTCTGAAACGCACAACATACAAAATAGGTGAATTGTGAAAGGGAAGTAGATCCAATATATGTTGATGTGAAAGCTGCCATTCTCAAAATCCTCGAAGAGAAGGAACCCCAAGTCATGGATGCGCTATGAGGATGTTGGTGACAAGCACATCGTCGGCTTTCCTTACACTACCATGTTCACTTGTATGGTGTCCCTGAAAATAAAGTCATGTACATGAAATTGTAGTCCGTGGGAGTCTTTCTCTTCTGTGTCTGTCTATTTCACTGTTCATTCGAAGCTGGACACAAAAGACATTTGAGTTCGCTGCGACGCAGGCGATCATGTGATACATCGTTTGTTTTGCCATAACGTTTGGTGTGCACAGCGAAAGCGAAATGCTGGAATTAGCAGCCCTTCGCCAAATCTGCATCCACTTTGCAAACAACCATCGAAAAGAAAAGTGCTCATGGTTATGCCACCCGTCGACCATTGTCCACGCTTGTCATTCCGTCACCAGCCGATGGATCACGCGGATCCATCCAACCCTGATTGGTCAATACGCTCACGCGTCATTCGGCTTATCTATTCGCCTTCTACGACTTGCCCGTACACAATAAGTACCGCTGGGAAACGTTTGTCAACACCCAGAAGTCAGAGGGGAGGCTTTTGCGGCGTATGAAGGAGAAGTACGGTAGCGAGTTCACCGTCGCAATGGGGGACGGGAGCGATGCAGGGCGGACGACAAGATATCAAACCTCAATCAAGACCGTGGGATGGCGCAGGTTCTTCCGTCGGAACCGCATAGGCTGCTATACCTAATCGACGAGTTCCGAATGTCGAAACTCTGTCCAGACTGTGATGGTAGCGTGGAACCATTCACATCACGCCCTTGCTCAAGACCCTGGAAACGCGCGCAAGGAGCTTACGAGAGAGTTCATGGCTTGCTGGGTACGTCGTCAACTTGTCATCATTAT